>OX421978.1:103989389-104279389 GCA_949128135.1 Parasteatoda lunata
TTTTTCCCCCCAGCTCACAACGAAATTATAAAATAAGTTTAATTTCTAATAATTTAATAAATTTAATTATTTCTAACTGTTTCAAGTAATTAAATGTTATGTTCAAACAATTCTCGGGTTTATTAAATCATTGCCATGTTTAAATTGAGTATAAGAGAAACATAAACATTAATGTTTTTTTACGGCGAAATAAAAGAAAAATTTATATTTATAATTTCTAAAAAAATGTTTATTCAAACTAATTGCTAAACATATTAATTACATCTACAAAATAGATTCTTATTTAAAAATCTTTTAATATATCTAATTCCAGCATTAAGGAAATTTTAAACATGGAAAAAGAACAATTTTTTGAGATGATTCTAAAAATAGCATGGTTTTGGAATCTTTTTATAATTCTCAAAGTTTATTATTTGCTGCTTAACAAAATAAGACAAATTGTGCATTTTCCTGATACAACAATATTTTTTGGAATTTTGCAAAAATTAAGAAATAATATTAACTACTTTTTAAGCAAATTTTTTTTATATCATTATCCCTTTGAAAAGTGAGACTTACTTAAAGTTAGCGGGCGGGAATAAGTTTGAACGACAAAATAAAATTGCATGTCTATAATTTTTTTGTTTATTTAAAAAACAAAGCGAGATGTTGTATTTTTTGCTGTGCCCACATACGCATTTGTTTTTCTATTTACTTATTACTCGAATTCTTACTTAAGTAAATGAGAAACAATAAAAAAGACAATCGGTTTATCTCCCTTTTTCGAAAAAATAGTATGCTTCGAAAATAGTCAGCTGTTTTGCATAGAATAAATTTAATTAGCAGAATATTTTTAATTTCTTAACAAGATTTAATTCTCGGCTAGATGGAAAGAATTCCAAGTTTTCTTTTAATAAAAATTTCATAACAATTTAAAAAGAAATTTACTTTAAAGGAGAATTTAAAGTGCTAAAAAAATTCATTAGTATATTAATGGAAAATTTATATACGCGGTAGCGTGAAAAATTATAAGAAATGTTAAAGATTATAAGAAATGTTAAAATTTAATTTAATAGTTGGTAAAATATTTCTGCGAAAAACGTGCGGTCAGGTTATTAACAAATTTATTTTAAAATTAAGAATTAAGGAATAATTTAGACGACTACGAAAGAAACATCGTATTTTATAATTAAATAAAAGGATGAACAATCTGTTATTATATTTCTGTAAATTTGGTTAAAATTGGTGATCGGAAGGTACAAGCGCGTTAGTTTCTCATAAGTTATCTTCATTTAAATATTAATTGCAGCATTTAAATATTTCTTTATTGTCCCCAAATTATTTTTCAAAAATGATTAATTACAATTTTTCTCGGCTTCTACTAAATATAGCTCTGGAAACTTCAGATTTTGCAATAGAAAAATACATAGATTAATATTTTATAACAAATGTATACCTCAGAATTCAAAAAATTTTTTTTTATCCACAATTAAATTATTTAATAAAAAAATAATTATTATCAATTGTTTTTGCATGGCAATATCTTTGGGCAAACTGGTTTTTTGGTTGCAATTTTTTTTAATTTGCTTAATTAGTTTTAAAAATATGACTTAAAACACAGCAAAAGAAATTAACATTAAGGTGTCCGAAACTTTGGATCACCCTCCTGACCAAACTATGGCAACCATATTTCCCAGATTGCTGCTACCTCCTATACTTTGAAGGTTAAGAATCCAAATATGTAAAAGAAATGTTTGTTTGTTTAAAGAAAGTACGTTTTTGTGCCCGATTTCTTAAATTAACTAATAGGTAGCACTATATAATTAGCAAATTTAAAGTCACCCCCAAGAACCATTAAGATTGTCACTTAGTTCGTAAAAATTCGATCATTAGAACAAAAGTGTTAAACTGGGTGATTTCTTTTTTTTTGGGGGGGGGGGGTTACTGTCCATAAGCCGTTCTTCTCCTTAATCATCATATATATTTATAATTCCTGTTTAATTAACTAATTCAAACAAAAGTAATTTTATATGTTGTTGCAACAACTGAATAAAATTGACTAAATTTATCTAAAGATATGTTTAATTTTCTTTTTCCATTTTTAGTAGTGAAAAATGATTTATTAAAAAATTTGCTTAATTATCTAATAATTTAAATTATATTTCAGGAGAGACGAGTCAAGCGTTTCAAGAAGAATGTTACGTACGGGTATGTAATCATCTGATTTATTATTAGTATTATCACCGTTCGTTTAATTTCACCAAGTTTATAATCCAGCTTCGTTATGCATGACTTTTTTTAAAATGTTATTAATAATTGAATTGTCACAATCCTGACCATGTATTTTAACAGAATGTAATTTCTTTTCAGAGGCCAACCCCCCAGTTCAGAGTCCTCTTCGGATTCCCATGTCGATGTTCAATTGCTTGCTGCTCAAACAGCAACAATTGATCATGCTGTTCTCCGGCGAGCGGCAGCGAAGCGGAGAGCAGAAGGAGTAAGTTTTTTTAGAACTTTATCTCTTGAAACAATTCATGGGCCACGGCTAAATGAATGTAAAGTTTTGAGTACAAAATTATAAGACTAATTTAACCAAAAATCCACGTAATTCTTAATCTTTATTATAAGATTTAATAATAAAAATAATAATTTTGAATTCTAAGGCACAGATATTTTTCTGCACTTTAATTTGCAAAATTTAAAATATGGACGCAGAACTTAATATAATAAATATGTAGATTTTGTAGTACTAGTAGAATATTTACAGTATGTAGAGTTTTATATAACAAATATTTCCCTTATTAACTATTATGTATTTTTTTGAAAAACATGGTTTCTTTTTCAGGCGGCCTCAAACTCCGGAGCTGGCCCCTCGGGAGCTGGCCCTTCTGGAGCTGGCCCCTTGGGAGCTGGCCCTTCAGGGGAGCTGGTACACATGAGGGATATCTCGCAGAGGAGCTCCATCACTCCCGCTCATGGCGGTGGACAAAGGGCATCCCTCTTGCGGACCCCGCAGAGGTTGTCTCTGCCTCTTGCAGACAGGGGGAATCTTTGTGATGTCTGCAGAGTGGACCTTTCCGCCATACGGGAGCTTGATGAGAGTCTTTCTCCTGGACGACATGCGTTTCTTGATGACCTGCGCGAGAGGCTAGTCACCTCTCGTCGTAACGAGGCAGCTGCCCTAGAACGAGCAGAGAGGGCAGAGCGGGAAGTCGAGTTCTTGAGAAACCAGCTGGCTCTGGGTGTGGGAGGAGTCGGAGTAGATATTGGTGCAGCAAATGTAGACGATGGACCTGGTGGGAGAAGTGGTCAAGATGAAGTGAGGCAGGTGAGCGAACCTGATTCAGTTCATGGTTCAAATCCCAGCCCCTCATCTTCTCCATCTTCACCTGCCAGCAGTTCATCCAGCAGAAGATCTAGCAGTTCATCTTCTGCACCTGCACCTGTCGCTCCTCGAACTCCAACACCACCTCGAAATAGACGTCCTAGAAATCCTAGGGGTACCCAGTTAGCCATGCTGTACGATTTTTCGTACTCGGCACCCCCGTCTCAAGGACAGATAGACGATGCACGTCCAGTGTCTTCGAGACTGCGACCACCAAATCCCTCGGTGACTTACCGTGAGCCAAGGCTGCGCCCGCTCCGCCGCCGGCTCAGGTAAGTTATTTTATTTATATTTATATTTCTTATACTTATACTTATATTTCTAAAAACTCCAAATAGCTAACTTTTTAAGTAAACTTTTTTTAATGAGGGTGCTGATTTCATAAATTACTTACATTTTAATTACTTAAATTGACTATTTTGATTAAAACTATTTTTTTTCTTTCCATTTTTACCTTTGTCAAAATTCTAAAACTTTTTTTTAATCAAATGCACATTTTTTAATTGTTTTGTAAAGAACCTGGCAGTGATTAAATGTCACCTCTGGCGCGGTGTAAAAACCCGTAAGTGACCAAATCTAGACCTCTGGCGTGGCCTAAAAACCCGCAAGTCTGAATGAAAAGGCAACCTCTGGAGCGGCGTAAGAACCCGTAAGTTTAATGATGTATGTTTGGGGTGTGAATGGTGTCAGGGGATTAAACTATTTTTTTTTTAAATTTATAATTAATCATAGCATTTATGTAACATAGCTAATTAGATTAATTAGTTTTCACTAAAATATTAATTTTTAAATCAATTCAAAATAGACTCAAATAAGTTTAAAATTCACCTCATTAATTTAGATTTTTTTTCGAACTCTTTAAAAAACATTCCTGTTGGTAATTTAATTAATTTGATAGCCTCTTTATAAAAAAAAATTTTTTTACATCGAAATTTAATTTTTTGAGTAATTAAAATGTAAGTAAATTTATTGAAATAAGCTTTCTTACTTTTGAATCAAAATGTTTCAATTTGATTTTTCCTACTTGTTTCACTCAACATGAGTTTTACTTTTTTTTAGTCAGTATCAGTAATATAAAAAATTACTTTCTTCCAAATTAAAATTTTTTTCCTGTTTCAATAGTAGAAATTTTATCAAAATTGAAAAAAAAAAAACTAATTATGAATAAGTAAATATTGCTAGGTGACTTTTTCCATGCAGTGTATTTAAAAGGTGCTTAATCTTCTCTTCTCGAAAATGTGTTTTTTTTAACCATGTTAACTGTCGCCACAGATTATACAAAAGGATGCTTTTCATATTGTTCTATTCAACGTTTTCACAATTCATCCAACTACAATTCCTTTTGACGTACCGTTGGTCCAACGCTTATGAATGCGCCAATAATTTTTCATTTTTAATGAAGTATATGAGAGTCCGCACGTGTATCTACTGACCTGAGTTCGGTGGGATTCTTGTACTCTCATGTGATGTATTTTGCACGATATACTCAATTGAAAGCTTCAGTTTCCACCCTCTGATCATTTTATAAAGGCTAATATAATCAAGAAAAGAGTCTTCTTTGTCAAAACAAATTTTTTTATTATAATTAAGGTAAGTCTTTTTGAAAATTTTTTTTGCCTTATGTTAAAGTACATAGTGCATAAAAATATTTTTTGAGTACTTGAAAAGTGCTTATTTTATGTTGAAAGATTTTGCTACGCACCCAGTAAAAATAAATTTAGGGCAATATTTGATTTAACAAAATTTTAAAAACTTGGTGAATTTTTTAAAATTTCTTGATCTTGAGCAGTTAACAAATAAGCCTTTCGAAGATGCTGTTATTATTAAAGTAAAAAATATATTGTCTTTATAGAATTGTCTCCATCTGATATATGTCGCATTTATGTCATAAGCTGCTAATTTTTCTAAAATCGCTAATTCGTATTGAGCAAAAATGATTCAAGTACGTTCCTTTTTAAAAAAATATTTGAACCTAAAGGAAATTGAAAATAAATTTCTGTGAGCTATTTTTGTCCGTAAGAAATTTCTCTTATTGCATTAATTTAATTTAATCCAAATAAAGAAATACTAACTTATAGACTTTAAGAAAACTAATAATAACGAATCTAGAGAGTTTATTTATGAAAGCTTTCAAATTATGACTATTTTAGTAAAAAAGATATAAATGAATATCAAATTTGTAGGAGTAAATAATCTAGGGACGCAGGATTGCCACTCCACAGGGGAAAACCTGGAATATACAGGGAATTTTAAAATCACCTAAAATAACAGGGAAAATGCAATGAATTTTAAGTTTTTCCTTACAAACTGAGAAAATACAGAGAATTTTATTTCTTACTTTCATATATTAAGAGTGGTGACCACTCAAAGCTTAATATATGGGTTTTTTTAAAAATGATATTTCAGCTATACTAAACTATTTCATTTACTGTAGCATTATTTGTTTAAAATATGTTCAGCTGTTTTCCTTAAATTTTTTAGCAATTAAAACTACTAAAGCTAGACTAATAATAGGGCACTCAATAGCTTCCTCTGTTTCATTATTGTGTACAAGGAAAACACAGGGAATTTTTTTTTCTCCAGATTTGAGCCATGATAGACTGATTAAATACGCGTGCGTAGCAGTGCCTATAATTAATGGGTGTAAGAATTTCTTTGTAGGAAATTGAAGAATAAATAAATAAAATAAATATTATGCAAACAGTTTCTTTTAACTGCTTTTACTTTCGATAATTTATGTGAAAAAACATGTTTCCCCCATTGTTATTTCCCGAATAGACTATTTCATAAAATAAAATGTTTCAAGATAATGTCAAATTGCCTAAAAATTGAAAAAAAAAAAAAAAAACTTGGTACAGAGATTTTGGTTTTCGTTTGCATCTTTTTGTAATAGTTGTTATACATGAGAAAGAAAGGACTTGTTTTTGTTTCCTATTTATATGAAAGCATGATGTTTAAATGCTGTTGCCCTTAAAGAGAGTGAAAAACAAAGTTTTTAACGTAAGACATTCATAGCGGCTTGTAATGTGTCTACACCAAAAAATTTAAAAGTCCAGATGATTATTAAAAACGATAAGAGTACGGTTTCATAAAACAAGACGTATTAGCTAAATAGATTCTCCTGCTTTCTATTGGCATTCTAATTTTCAATTTTGTATCACAAAAATATTCGCCAAACTTTGTTAATTCATAATTGCAATCAATTATTTGATTCTAAATTTCGTTTCTCAAATTACTTTTAATAAATGTTACCCATTCTTAATAAATGAAAAAGTACTTCATAAATTTATTTTTTTAAACTTTTGATAGTTTAATATTTTTGAATGTATTTCAACCATTTAAATTATTTTAAAACAATTTAAATTTCATTTTATTTTGAAAACTGGTATAATCACATGCTATATTTTAGTTATTTCTGAAAAAAAAAAACATTAGATGAAAGTTACATCACTACGTATTTAATTACTAATTCTTCATTTTATTTACGAGCTAAGAGTGTCTCTTTAAAGCATTATAATGGCATGTAAACTCTATTAAAAATGCATTCATATAATGCCCAATAATACGCTGCAAATCTTGGCAGAATAAAGTATGGCAGGCTCTTTATTTGACATTGATTTTCAAATTATATGAAGTTGGACATTGAATGAATGGTTCTTTTGAACTTAATAAAATTTTCTATTCAGTTGCGTCAAACTTTAAATATGAGAACAGCGACTGTGTTAAGGTTAAGTACCGTTATAATTTAGCATTCATATTTATAAGAGTATTCTAAGATATATTTCTAATATTTCACTGTATGTTGAAGAATCGTATTGACAAACTGTTACGAAGGCAAATATAAAACTTAAACTATTATTTTAACCACACACATCTGTGAGTTAATAAAAATTCAGAATATATTTCAGTACATCTTAAAATTCTTTTCAAAAATAGTAATGTAAATTAACACATTCATTTTAATTGTAAAATAAAATATTGCATTGCATTAGAAAGAAAATGAGCTGAATTAAACAAAAAAAAGTTACACTCAATAAAAAGAAAAAAACTTAAATTTTTTAAAATAATATAATGCTTTGTTATCCCCTCCTTTTAAAAAAAACTTTATTTGGAGGACTATCCTTTAAATAATGTATCTCTTTATCAATTTTATTACAAAAATTCTTAAGCGAAAGACCTTATCGATGAATGTGATAATTTCATAAAAAATGAACTAGAATTTTTAAAATTATTTTTTCTTTACCTAAATTTTAAACTTTTTTCTGAATTTTTTTTATTCAGCTTCAGGAGATAAATTATCTATACACTGCATATTTTTACAAAAAAAAAAAAAAAAAAATGACTTGCAAACAAATTAGAAAAGCATACAGCCTCATTTTTAAATATTGTGATGATATTTTACTCTGATATTTTTAAGAGCACAAAATGTAAATTGTTTTTATTGTGCATATTTTAAAAATGTTTCTTTATATGATACATTTACCATTTCTGCTATCCTTAAGAATGATTAGTGTAACTTAATTACTCAATTAATCCTTAAGAATGACTAGTGTAATCCTGTCTCGAACTATAGTGACAAGTTTGACGGAGAAATATGAAAGTATCATTGACTATTGGTCTTCGATTTTGAAAGTTTTGTGAAAGTGAGAAGGAAAATAAAATCGCAAATTTTTTTAACAGTGATCTCTCCTACAAATTTGAAAGAGCCAACCAAATCATTAGCACCATAACTAGTTAGACAAAGAGTAAAGAATATGGCACTGAACCATAGAGATACTGCTGGCGATGACCTTCTTACTTTCTCAGAAATAGCAACCCAGATTAGGCAAGATATTGTTTCCTGTTGGAAGAAAGCTCCTGTGCATGACTAGTATGGGGGAGACCGGTCTGGTCTTGCTCTGATCAGGGCAAGCAATAGACGTGCCCAAACGGTACTTGCCAGACTTAGAAGCGGACACACTCGATGCCAACGTCACGTTGCAGGCCTTAAAGTCTACCCAGCCTGCCCTAAGTGCAATGTGAACCAGTCTCCTCCTGCCTACATCCTATTGTGTATTGGCTGCCAGAAGATCCACCTGGTCTCCAACCCTGCTGCAATAGTACATGGCTTTGGGAACTTTTTGGATGAGTTCATGGACTTGATCTAATGCTTCTGTTGGTCAAGTGGGCATAAGCAACAACAACAACAGAATATGGCACTAAAGAAAAGGGTAGTTCAACCGGTTAGGTGGCTGTACAATGGAGAAAAATATCACAGTGATCTTAAATGGAAAAACTGTGGCCATGAATATACAGATTGTGGCCATGATTAGAAAAACCTTGCCCTCTTCTAGGATGTAGTGCAAAGACTCTAATTGGACGACCAGTCATTAGATGGTTGTACAGTGTAGAAAGAGATATTTGTATGAAAGAGCTGTGGCCATGAATGGACAGATATGGAAAAGCCTGGCTCTCTTCTAGGATGTAGTGCAAAGACTCTAATTGGACGACCAGCCATTAGCTGGCTGTACAGTGTAGAAAGAGATATTTGTACGGAAGAGCTGTGGCCATGAATGGACAGATCTGGAAAAGCCTGGCTCTCTTCTAGGATGTAGTGCAAAGACTCTAGTTGGACGACCAGCCATTAGATGGTTGTACAGTGGAGAAAGAGATATTTGTATGGAAGAGCTGTGGCCATGAATGGACAGATATGGAAAAGCCTGGCTCCATTCTTGGCTGTGGTGTCAAAGACTCTAATTGGACGACCAGTCATTAGATGGTTGTACAGTGTAGAAAGAGATATTTGTATGGAAGAGCTGTGGCCATGAATGGACAGATATGGAAAAGCCTGGCTCTCTTCTAGAATGTAGTGCAAAGACTCTAATTGGACGACCAGCCATTAGCTGGCTGTTCAGTGTAGAAAGAGATATTTGTACGGAAGAGCTGTGGCCATGAATGGACAGATCTGGAAAAGCCTGGCTCTCTTCTAGGATGTAGTGCAAAGACTCTAATTGGACGACCAGCCATTAGATGGTTGTACAGTGTAGAAAGAGATATTTGTACGGAAGAGCTGTGGCCATGAATGGACAGATATGGAAAAGCCTGGCTCCATTCTTGGCTGTGGTGTCAAAGACTCTAATTGGACGACCAGCCATTAGATGGTTGCACAGTGTAGAAAGAGATATTTGTACGAAGAGCTGTGGCCATGAATGGACAGATATGGAAAAGCCTGGCTCTCTTCTTGGCTGTGGTGTCAAAGACTCTAATTGGACGACCAGCCATTAGATGGTTGTACAGTGTAGAAAGAGATATTTGTATGGAAGAGCTGTGGCCATGAATGGACAGATATGGAAAAGCCTGGCTCTCTTCTAGAATGTAGTGTAAAGACTCTAATTGGACGACCAGCCATTAGCTGGCTGTACAGTGTAGAAAGAGATATTTGTACGGAAGAGCTGTGGCCATGAATGGACAGATCTGGAAAAGCCTGGCTCTCTTCTAGGATGTAGTGCAAAGACTCTAATTGGACGACCAGCCATTAGATGGTTGTACAGTGTAGAAAGAGATATTTGTACGGAAGAGCTGTGGCCATGAATGGACAGATATGGAAAAGCCTGGCTCCATTCTTGGCTGTGGTGTCAAAGACTCTAATTGGACGACCAGCCATTAGATGGTTGCACAGTGTAGAAAGAGATATTTGTACGGAAGAGCTGTGGCCATGAATGGACAGATATGGAAAAGCCTGGCTCTCTTCTTGGCTGTGGTGTCAAAGACTCTAATTGGACGACCAGCCATTAGATGGTTGTACAGTGTAGAAAGAGATATTTGTATGGAAGAGCTGTGGCCATGAATGGACAGATATGGAAAAACCTGGCTCTCTTCTAGGATGTAGTGCAAAGACTCTAATTGGACGACCAGCCATTAGATGGTTGTACAGTGTAGAAAGAGATATTTGTATGGAAGAGCTGTGGCCATGAATGGACAGATATGGAAAAGCCTGGCTCCATTCTTGGCTGTGGTGTCAAAGACTCTAATTGGACGACCAGTCATTAGATGGTTGTACAGTGTAGAAAGAGATATTTGTATGGAAGAGCTGTGGCCATGAATGGACAGATATGGAGAAGCCTGGCTCTCTTCTAGGATGTAGTGCAAAGACTCTAATTGGACGACCAGCCATTAACTGGCTGTACAGTGTAGAAAGAGATATTTGTACGGAAGAGCTGTGGCCATGAATGGACAGATCTGGAAAAGCCTGATTCTCTTCTAGGATGTAGTGCAAAGACTCTAATTGGACGACCAGCCATTAGATGGTTGTACAGTGCAGAAAGAGATATTTGTATGGAAGAGCTGTGGCCATGAATGGACAGATATGGAAAAGCCTTGCCCTCTTCTTGGCTGTGGTGTCAAAGAAAGAAAAAATAATCTTGTGTAACTCTTTAATTCTTTTTCGATTGCCACTTCAAAGTTTCACGAAATAGCCCAGGTTCATTCCTGTAGAATAAAGATTTTGAACTTGAGAGGACCAGGAGAACCACTGACCTCTTATGGGTTCTGATCTATGTAGAGTAATATGAAGGATATCTCTGAGTAATATAAAGGATGACAAAATCGCCAAGACGCAACAAAGGTGCTGTATAAAATCCTTGACTCGGTCTGTTGGAGTTACTGACTTTGATTGGCAAGGCTTCTCACATTATATTGAATTGGAGCGTCCCCAGAGGAAAGAGACCATTATTTCCTGTAATTTTTTATTTCAATGAACTTAATAACAATTCTATGAACTCTTTGACTTTTATATTTCTTCGTTATTTTATATCTCGAATTATTAAACTTCTATTGATAGATAGAAATTTATTGTTTTATTGTACAGCTACTCAATATGAATTTATACTTTGTATTACATATTCTTTGTTAAATAGAATAAACAGTTTGCATAAAAAATTTAAAAAAAAGAAAAGACTGAAAAAAAGAAAAGACTGAAAAAAAGAAAAGAAAGAAAAGAAGAAAAAAAAGTTTAAAAAAAAAAAAGTATTTAAAAAAAAAAAAAAATTCAAAAATCTTAAAAAAAAAAAAAAAAAAAAAAAAAAAAATTATGGAAACAAAATTTAAAAAATTGAAAAAAAAATGATGCAAACTGAATATAATTGTTTTTCTTTTCATAAATCTGTTACTAATTAATTATATTTCATAATACCTGAAAGTTTCTCATTGTTCAGTTGTTTTGTATGTATAAGTTCAAATGTTTTCAGAAAATTTTTTTGTTTGCAAGTCATTGATAGCATTGTCATTTTTTTTACTCTCAATTTAAATGCATTTATTCAAATTTCAATCAAATGCATTTATTTAATTAATTTAACTCATATAAAATATAAGAAAATTATGTTCATAGGTTGTTAGAAAATAAATAATAAAAAAACTTTTACATAAGAAGAGAGAAATAAGGAATAAAAAAAACTTTTTTCATTTTCCATTATCATTAAATTGTGAATTTTAATTTCTATAAACGTTCAATTTTTTCATAAAAAATATAAATTATTTTATATATCTTCAACTTTAAATATTACAAATAAACATAGTGAAATTTATTTTATTTTATTACTAATTATTGTAGTGATTAATTGAAATATTAATTACGAACATTATTATCTAATTAATTAAAAAAAATTACAAATTTTCAGAATTTTTTCTTGCTGAATCATGAATTTCCAATTTATCATATTAAATCTCTTAAACTTGTACTGAAATATATTCTTGGAAAAATATATTTTAACATATAAAGTTTAGGTACGTGAATGCTAAAAATGCGATGTTTATGGATCGTATACGATCTATAAATAGACAAAAAATTATACAAATTATTAAAAGAGTAATTACTAATGTAATTGCTGTAAAAGCTTTTAACTTTCATTGTTAAGTTTAGAAAATAAGTACTTAACCTTTTGAAATTTAATTGTTTGCTTTTTCTAAAAAATGTTCAACTTCAAAGTTTGGAAATTAATGTCTAGCATTCATTAAAACGTATTAAGAAAATTCAGTAATTAAATTATGTTGAATTTTAATTATTCTAAAACTAAAATACTTGTCAGATATTAAAATTTGTTATAATTTTGTTTTTTTGCTTTTTTTTTTTTTTGCATTTTATAAGTGTTTATGAAGGCGTCTTCACAGGTATCATATTAACTTGTATATGTTAACATCATACCTGTAATAAATTTTGATTTTTATAAGTATGGTTTTGGTTGAAATACGAAATAAAAATATTAAATTCTTCATGCATAATTTAAATTCTTGGAATCCAATAGTTGTTCTATCATTGATTTGAATCAGACTGCAGTAAACAGTCATTAAGTTGAATTGATTCCAGTAAAATTATTATTTTGATATTGAACTTTATTTATTTACTCTACTTATGAATCAAATATTTGATTGTGAAAGTGAAAATAGATCAAGAGTATTTCTCATGGCTAAGATAATAATATCCTATTCAATAACGCAAGCCAGTTACGTTGAAGAAAAAGAAAATACTTAAGTGGCAATTTTTTTCTGGACTCAAGATTTTGAATAAAAGATAGATAGCGTCGTAAATCTTTGACTAAGAATTTTTACGAGTTTTAAATTTTTTGTGATAAATTTTTGTTCTAGTGCATAGCATTTATCAAACGCATCACTCATTTTTCTAATTCAAGTGGCCATGTTCTATATGCTCATATAAAATATTCTTCATCTATACTTACTTCTTTTTGAGATATTAGATAATCTTCTAGGGATAGATAACCTTGTAATTTAAACAAATGGAAAAAACAATTTGGAAACAAATTTTTTTACATAAAACAAATAATTATGAAGTATGATTTATGCATCCAAAATAAGCATCCACGATTTAAGCATCCAAACTTTTACTAAGGTAAAAGAAATCAATTCAGTATCGAAGGATAATTTCTTTCAAGAGAAATATCCTTTCAAAGTAAATAAAAGCTATATTTCAGCTAAATGAAATATTAATAAATATTGTAACTAGCAAAACATCTAATGAATCTAATTTGTAGAATATTTCAATGCTAAAATCATCACACGGAGAAAGATTTTCAAATGTAAGTCGAATAAGCCACTTAAAAGTTAAGGTTAAAATTTTTGCAAATTAAAAGAAGATTTTGGAAACATAAATATTGAGATCCCAATCTTTTGTTAACTAATCCTTCTCAACGCGTTGTCCACATTTAAGAGAATGTTAAACATCCTTCATTTGGATTTATTATTGATAATTACATTTTGAAAACTTCTTTTTTTTTTCGAAAGAAAACTTCTTTTTTTTCAATTTTTCACATTGAAAAAAGTAACGAATCAGTATTTCTTGAAGAGCTGTGTATCAAACCCAATGTTGTTAATCTTAGTTCATTTAATCCTTTATACAGGGTATCTGAGCTCCTGGAATGTCATAAATTTCGGCATTGAACAAAATTTGTCAGGAAATGTCATTATTTTAACTAATTTTTTTAAAAATAATAATGGATAGTCATGTATTTCGGTCGCGGAAAAATCTAATTTTTAAAATGGAATTCCCCCCCTCCTCTATTTTATGGTGTTCCGAATATCTGAATTTGTAGCCAAATCCCCACTCACAGTCCTAGTTTATTAAAATATAAAATGTTTTTATCATGTTCTTTAAAAAGTATGGTGTTATTTCAAAAAATGAAAGAAAAAACATTATTTCTAGAAATAATTATCTTTTAAACTTCTGTGATTTCAGAATTTTTGTAATTTTTTTTTATTTTATCAATTTAAAGTTCTGGCTGAAGCAAGCCTATAATTTGCGAATTTGTTTTATTCCGAAATGAGAACAGAAAAATTAGGAGTATTTATTTCCCTTCTCATGAACTAAAAAAGAATATAATTCTGCAGAAAAAAAACCCTTCCTTATTATAAATAATTTCTTTTAAAATCTCTCTTGATTCTAAGAATTTATTGTTTACGTTCAATACAAAATTTGAAAAAGAAGATCTGAATTTCTAACAATATTATTTATTTTATTTAAGTAAATATCTAAATATTTGTTTCTAATATTTGACAATTTCTATGTAAAATGTCCAGCTATGTTTTTTAATAATATAAAACTCAACAAGTTTAATATCTTCTGATGAACATGTATTATTTTTTTTTTCTGCGATGGAGAAAATTGCATTTTGTTTAGAAATTATATGATACATTTTGTTATGGTTATTAAACAAAAACTAGAGCATTGATTCCAAGTAATCAATTTGCTTTAATCATTTTATTATGAAGCTTCAAAGCTTCAGTTTTGCTAAATTTTTAATTTAATACTTATATCTAAATGAATTTTTTTTTAAATAAATTCAATAGTAATATTGTTCATTACAGGGTGCGTAGCGTTTTTAAAAAGTGCCTGTAGGTGCTTATTTTCGATTTTCGTTTTTTAAAAGCCCTTGCAGGAGTTTTTAAAAAGTGCTTTTTTTTTACAAGTACTTTATTATCGCTATAAGAAAATGAGATTTTTTTTACCATGTTGATTTTTACCACGCATTAGGCAAAAAGACATTGTCCTATTCAACGTTTTCACCATTAGTTAAACCCTAATTTATTTCGGAGTACTGTCTATCAGTAGTGTATGAAAACACAATTCGTTTTACTTGTTTGATGAAATACCTGCGAGTCCGCATTTGCCTATACTGAGTTGGATTCAGTGAGAAGGATTTTTGCCCTCATGCAATTGCATTTTGCCAGAGATTCTCAATCTCAAACTTCCATTTTTCGCCCTTTGGAATTAAAACCAAAAAATCTCTTGAGTTTCTGTTGATTACGGGAACCAACTAAACATTGTCAAATTTGTTTTTTTCTCTAATTGCTTCAGAATAGCGTTATTTCTCTAGTTTATTTCATTGTTGGTGGACGAGACATTGTCTTTTTCACTGGCAAGCAAATGAAACCAGATAAAACTACCAATTGTTAAAAATTTGCCAGCCTTGTCTAATTATAATATTTTTTTAAAGTGCTCAAATTTTTTTGAGTGCTTGATAAGATCTTAAGAGGTACTTATGTTTTGTTGAAGAATTTGGCTATGCACCTTGGTAACGAATTAAAATTTAAATTATTGATTTTTGGGCTATTTGGAGTTTTTAGAGTACATTTATTTTCCTATTTATATTTGCAGGGTTGCCACAGGTGACTAAAATACGACTATATGCATCTGTTTTCAATCTGAGGCAACTTTTTTTTCTCTTAAAAAGTTTAATAAAGCAACTATTTTCAGGAAAAGACGGAGACTTGGGAGACTTTTCTGCGCTCCTAATGATTTTTTTAAGCATAAATTAGGTTGATAACCCTGAACAAAACGAATTTTTTTTCTTAAAAAAAAATAAAAAATTTTGAAAATTTTAAATTGCAAATTTGAGTTATCACTTTTTAATGCTCTCAATTTGAACAGATTCCATAGTTAGTCTATTTTGTAACTCGATCACCTTTTCAATGGTTATTGCTACAAAATTCTGCAGGATTAAAAAAAAAAAAAAAATTAAAATAAAAAAAAAAATTTAATGCGAATGTTGGATGTGTGTTTTTCAAATTTGAAAAATCTCTTTTCACATATGTACATATATTTGCTAAATCAATTATTGATAAAAGGGAAAATTATTTAGAAAAAGTATGTTTTTTTAAATAAAGTATTTTTTGATGGAATTCTAGTAATTGAAATATTTAATTTTCCTTAAATATACAAAATTTTTTTAATTAAAAAATTATTGCTAGAACAATAACCCTTATAGAAGAATTTTCATATTTGGAACAAACTTGACTAAATGGATCAGGTTATATGACAACTAAGTCATTTATTAAAATTTTACTAATATTATTGAAAAAATTTTGTTCTTATTTAGGCAACTATTTTCATGCTTTAGGCTACTAAGAACTATTTTGTTCATTTTTTTTCTGTGGCAACCCTGTGTTTGTTGTAAATATATTTCTCATTGATAATTTGTATTTTTTAAGTAATTTGTATATATATTTCATAAAAGATTTAAATCTGCAGATTAACTTTATGGTATTCAAGCAACTTTTCCAAAATGATTTTCTGATAAATATTGAGCATGAATTAAGTGAATAATGAGAATTTCATGAAATTCTTCTCTCTAATCTATGTTTAACTTCAAAATAAATATTGTGTGTTTTGAAGAATAGATATTGGTGTAATAGATAATGTTTAGTCATCAATATCGTAGTAGACAGTGAATATTAAGGATTCACAGATGTGAAGTTGACCTCTATGCAGAAATGGATATTATACTCATTATTAAATATAGAGTTTGCAATTAAAATTTCGAGGATTTTCAATTCAATACAAATGTTCAATTCAATTAAATCTCAATTTAAATTTGTTCGATTGATCAAAACCAGCAGGAATGAATCTTTACTTTTAATAAATATGATATAAGGAAATGAAATGTTTTTTCTGAAAAAAAGTTGCTTAAAAACTTGTACTTTGAATGCATGCATACTCCATGCAACGAGTACTGTAAGATTAGTGCTGTACAACACCGAAAAGTAAATACACCTGGTAAAAAAAATAAAGAGAGTTAGTCAACATTACAGTAAGTCTCTTAATCGCCACCCTAATTAGTTGATAATTTTGAAATTTCTAACGGATAACGGAAAATTCACAAATTATAGTATAATATTTGGAATAACTACAGGTTAGTTAATAGCTAGGGTGGGTTAAATCCACCCTAAAAATTCCTTGACTAACCCTGGAAAAGTTTGATTTCAAAAATTTTATCTTTATATAATTTTTAGAAGAAAATAAATCTCTTCTAGCCCATCTAAGAAAATCTCAATTTTCCCCTTTACCACTAGTGACTCCTTTCTTATTTCCACAGAAGATTTTTTTTTTTCTCGCATGTTTATTCCCGGAGCTGGGAATGAAAGCTAAACATGCATTGCAAATTTAAAATTATCTTCATATTCTCCACTTTCAAACAAGCAGTTTGGTTTTAACCTCGAAAATTTGCATTTTCCTAGAATTTACATCTTTTCATTGTTTTCGTCCCAGAATCCATAGTGTGGATTGTTTATTTGCTTTAAATCTCGTTTTTGGGGCTTAAAGTTTTTCTTAAACTACATTTAAAATCCTTTTATTTAAATTAATATCATAAAAATGGATTTTACATTTCCAGTCGTCAATCTCGGAACTGCTTTCGTAGCTCAGCTTGCTTTCCTTTGTTAAGTGCCTTAGAATTTATTCTTCCATATTTTGATATTATTACGACGCTACTACCGATAAAGAGACTTAAACTCAAGACGTTAGATTGAATTGATAAGGGTTCATAAATATGCGTGACTTTACAATTTATCTGCTCCTAAATTAGGTTGAATTTTAAATAAAGTTTATGTTCAAAAGAAAGATTCCGTAGCTGCAAAAGATTATATTTCTATTTCCTATAAATTACAATTATAAAATTTTTTTTTTTAAAGAAATAATCAGTTTTGGCGTATATTAATATCATTAACTAATTTTCTCTTATTTAAAGTATATTGAATGTTACGCTCCCTGCTCGCTATCACTAATCAACAGCTCGAGCAACTTATGTTAAGAAATTTAAAACAAAAATATTATATGCAAGCGTTTAGCAACTAAACATTGAAATTCACCTAAAAAAAGGACTATTTTGATATCTTGTTCATTTATTTATTCTTTTACTTTTTTTGGTTTAACTTTAAATTTAAAGTTTAAATTTTTAAAAGGCTGGGATAGCCTGGCTGGTAGGGTCTTGTCCAAGACGATTAAATGTGATTGCATCATTTGTCCAGCTTGCATAAAAAATTTAAAAAGAAAAGATAGAAAAAAAGTTTTTTTAAAAAAATAAATAAAAAGACTAACTGTAGAAAAAATTTTTATAGTGAAATTTATTTTTATTTTATTATTAATTATTATTGTAATGATTAATTGCAATATTAATTACGTAAATCATCATTATTGTCTAATTAATTAAAAATAAGAAGGAGAAGTTATAAAATGATTTTTACTACCATATTAAAGGCTGATTTCCCATGCCACTTATAGGTTCGCTAAATTCATTTGACGTCTGAAATTTATTCATTTAATATTTTGTTCATTTTATATCTACTTATAAAAAAAATTAATTACAAATTTTCATAATTTTTTTGCTGAACTATGAAATTCCAATTTATCATTTTAAATCACAAAAACTTGTACTGAAATATATTCTCTGAAAAACATATTTTAACATATAAAGTTTAGGTACGTGAATGCTAAAAAAAATGTTCATGGATCGTATACGATCTATAAATAAGAAAATGTATACAAATTAGTAAAAGTTTTGAATAAATTTAATAAATTTAAATTTCGTTTGGTCGTGAAAATATAAATAAATGACTTATAGAAGTATTTAATAATGTAATTGCTATAAAAGCTTTTAACTTTCATGGTTTTGTTTAAAAAATGAGTACTTAACCTTTTTAAATTTAATTGTTTGCTTTTTTCTAAAAAATGTTCAATTTCAAAGTTTGAAAATTAACGACTAAGATTCATTGAAATGTATTAGAAAAATTTAGTAATTACATTATATTGAATTTAAATTATCTAAAACTAAAATATTGTCAGATATTTTTATTTTTTATTTTTTATTTTTTGATAAGTGTTTGAAAATTATGAAGTCGTTTTCATAGGTATCATATTAACTTGTATATGTTTTGAATAAATTTTTATTTTTATTAGTATGGTTTTGGTTGAAATACAAAATATTAAATTCTATATGCAAAAATGAAATTCTTGGAATCTACATTCCGATAGTTATTTTATCATTGATTTGAATCAGACTACAGTAAACACTGATTCCAGTAAACCGATTATTTTGATATTAAACTTGTTTATTTACTCTACTTATGAATCAAATTTTTGTTCCTGTAAGCGAAAATTGATCACGAGTAGTTCTCATGGCTAAGATAATAATATCCGATCCAATAACGCAAGTCAGTTATGTTGAAGAAAATACTTATGTGGCAATTTCCTTCATTTGGAAATTCATTTTGGAAATCAAAGAAAACTTCTTTTTTTCGATTGTTACATTAAAAAAAAGGAACGAATCAATATTTCTTGAAGAGCTGTGTATCAAACCAAATGATGTTAAATTTAGTTAATTAAATCATTTATACGGGGTATCTGCGCACCTGGAAAGTCATGAGAAATCATGATAAGTCATGAATTTCGGTATGGAACAAAATTTTTCATGATTTTAACTATTTAACTATTTTTAAAAATAAAAAAATCATGGAAAGTCAGGGATTTAGTTCTCTGAAAAAAAATTTTCTCTCGCGGAATTTAGATCTCTCGCGGAAAAATCTAAGTTTTAAAATGGAATTTACCCCCCCCCCCCCCCCCATTTCCTGGTGTTCCGAATGTATGAATTTGTAGCAAAATTCCTACTCAGAGTCATATTTTATTAAAATATAAAATGTTTTTATCATGTTCTTTAAAAATTATGGTCAGATTTACTTGTTAAAATCTTTTCTTTAAATAATGCTGATATTTTGCCCATTTAAACTATGAGATTTATGACCACTTATTTTTAATAATGCTACATTACAGCCTATTTCTTAATAATAATAAATAATATAATACTAATAATAACTTACTAATAATAAAAATCAGCCACAGATAGGATAGAAATTCATATAAATATAGGGTGGATGATTTTATTCCCAAATGAAATCTCCCTCTTCTGTTTCACCAATCGTTAATTTGATTTGGCGAAAGCCATACGGATATCAAGAAATTTTTTGTGATATAATTATGAAATTAATGCTAAGGCCTCTGAGCCTAATTTGAAACTCCCCACTCCTGATAAACATTGGAATGTTATCAAATTTTCGACGAAAAATATTACTCCGTGGGAAAAATGATTTTGGTTACGGTGGATACTCTCAAAGATCTTAATAAACCGGGGTTTAACGTGAAACAAATAAAGAGAATGAAGAAACAATTTACTAGTGGAGATCTTATTCATATTTTTCTGTCACCCAATTACAATTAAGAATCCATTTATAAAATCTTGCTTTGTGGATATTAACTTTGAACATAATAGGGACAACTGAATGGTTGTCCAACGTTACAACTGTCAAAGATTTGGCCATTCGGCCAAAAAATATAGAATGTTATGTTTAAGTGATAGATTTTCATAAACAGATTCTAGGCCGGGATAGCATGGCTAATAGGGCACTGGGACCATGTCTAAGAGTTCGTGAATTTGATCCCCGGTGGCCTAAGACTCCACGTGCAGTAAATTGTGACTGATGCACGTTAAATCTGTCGAGTCGCAAAGTCCTCCATGTTCCCATAACAAATCAAAACCTCTGGGGGTACTGGAATGGAGATTAATCGTTCTCTGTTTCATATCAAAATCACGATTTGTGGATGACTGAATGAGTCCGCCCTATAAACGGGTGTGACGTATGGATGTGACAGAAGTCGAATTCTTGGCCATAGATGGATGGCATCACTGGAAAAAGAGAACAATCGCTCCTTAACAGGCAAATGAGAGGGAGAAATATTTTACTTACTTGTTCCATTAAATACTCAAGAAAACTTCTCTTTTCTGCAAATGTAGGTTTTTATGCTTACATATCTTAAGTCTATTCTTGTCAATTTAATTAAAATTTCTGGTTATTAAGACCAATATTTCTGGTTATTAAGACCAAACACTTTTTAAAATGCGATCGATGAAGGATACTTTTTAGAATACTAAACACGACCTTCAAATCCGCGTTTTAAGAAGACAAGTTTTAGAATAAGTAAAGGGACAAACTCACATTCGTTGAGAATTCAACCTCATTTGCGTTACACGTTGAAGAAAAGCACGAAAATCTATCTTGGTATAGCTGATACAAAGTGAATGAAATTCGTTATCTGTCTACCACTGAGACTTTATCAGAGTGATCAGGACTAGTGCCCTTCATCTATCGATGTGATTTCATCATGGGTCGCCTCATAGAGATTCTTTATTCCCTGACTTATCCGGCAACGTTTTGAACTCGCTTGTCATTTTAGAGGTGTCACACAAAGAGATGAAATAATTACTTCCTGAAAGTAAAAGCATAAAAAAGAAGCACGTGCTTTCGCTGGTAAATTTAATTTTGTAACATTTATTTTTAGAACCAGCGTTGAACAGCCGACCAAAGTTTTGCATCGTTGGCTCAAAGTTCAACTCCTTAGCATTGTAATTTTAAGCCCAACGCAGAAGACTAGAGAGAACTCTTGGATCAAGCATTAGGATAAATCAACTTTCATGGCAGAATTTTCGTTGGCTTTTAGCCGCATTTGCGTTTTTTTGAAGAGGAATACGATGAAAATCATCCACCGTTACCCAGACGGGGATTCTGCTGTTTACCACTGCACTGTGATAGTGTATAGTCTGCCAGCCGCGATCACTGGGATTCGAACCTGAGTCAACGTATTATCATCAACTGATAAGCTGTATCTCCTGATTTACACATAGCTCCGAGCAAACTAATCATAACAAACAAACATCCATGCAAGCTTACCAGCTTTTTTCGTGCCATCCATAGTTTATGTCATCATTTGATTTCGCTAATTTAAGTATTTGTGAAAACATTTGTATTTATCGCAGTATAATTGCTTCTGACACTTTTAGCATTAAATTCTAAATACAACCAACCTGTTTTCTGATATGAGTAAAAGATTTTATTATATTAAATAAACTTTTCATAATGTTTAGTAAGTTAATCATGAGCTGTTCATCACCGGATGATTATGCAGGGTGTTTAATAAGGAACCATCTTTGCATATTTTTTGGAAAACTTATCAAAAAGCAAAGTAAAAAATTTGCACTTTTGTTTTAAAATGCAAAATAATAAAGCGAATCATATACACATACACTGCCAGTGATGAAAGTGAGACGTGTAGAGTTGTTTGACAACCTGATGAAGACTTCATGTATCATTCAAATGAAACTCGGTCACTAGTGTAAAGTAACGGTTTGATAACTCACAAATACTCACAAAAAAATTGTTGGTACATTTATCCCATTGCGACACTAGCCGCTCTATTCCATCTTTGAAGAAGCTACTAGGCTACTGTCGGATCCAGTCCTGGACCCAGTCACACACGTCGTCATCCGCGAATAGCTTGTTTTAGAGGTCCGAAAACATTAAAGTCCCCCGGTGAAAGGTCTGGCCTGTACGGTGGATGTTCCCGCATTTCCCACTGAAACTCGTTGTTCCTGCTTACGCGCCTGCTTGTTCCTTAGTGGACGATAACTTGCTTGACCACCTTCTCTTCAACGTGCCACAACACTAACACTCTGCAACGTCGAACGTTGCTCGCGCGTCAGTCTCTCTACTAATGGATGGTGCCATCATGCAGTTGCGTACATAAAAAAATATTTAACTTTCTTAGTTTTTCTATATCACATTAAGTTTTTACATTTCAATAAAATATAAGAACTCAATATTGACATGAGAATATAAAAAAATGCTTGCTACGTCATAAAGAATTATTTTCTTTAAAAAGTAGCCAACTATTTCGCCGGGTTCAAATTTCAAGTAGATCTAGTTAACAAAATTTGTTTCAGACTTTTATTTAATCTCACGTGATGTCGAATATTGGCATTGTAGCTTTTCTGTGATGATTCATGCCAAATAAAGTAATCTCTCAGTTTCCAAGTTATCATTTGTTACACTTAGAGATCAATAGATCAATTCTTCTTGGAATGAAACAATGCTCTTAACTATAAACCTTTTTACTATTTCTGTATTCATTTCAATTAATTTTTGTCAACTTCATTATACGTCTATTTGTTATTTGTAACTAATATGAATGTATTTTTCCATATTAAAGCTAATATTAGAAATTATCGGAAAATGAACTTAAAATTAATGTATATATGAGCAATTGACTAATCATTTAACCATGATAAAAAAACAAAAAAAACAAAGAGATATATTTCAATTAATATATTAGTCCCGCAGTAGACTGATCGTTAAGACACGATTCTCAGCAGACCACCGAAGTCAAGCATCACTGGTTGTGGTCAGTGTGCGGATAGGTGACCACTTGATTAGTCTGTGTAGGTCCGATGGTGTGCGGTATTGGACTGTTCCAACGTAAAGTGCTCGGCTTAGCGTGCAGGGCGTCCCTTCTGCAGAGGATCAAAATTGCGATGGCAAATCTTTGAATCATCCTGGAATGTTTCCCAGACCGTCGCCAATAGCCCATTGTGCATCTCTAGTGTGACATAAATGAACTGCGACTACAAGAACAATTAGTATTTTAACAGGGTGCGTAGCGTTTTCAAAAAGTGTTTAAAGGTGATTATTTTCGATTTTCGTTTTTTAAAAGCCCTTTGATGTTTTTAAAAAGTGCTCAATTTTCCTTTTTCGAAAATGAGATTTTTTTCCCTTTACCATATCGTATTGGGCAAAAACGTGATTTTCACATTGTTCAATTCAACGTTCGTACAATTCATTCAACCACGTTATTCCATTTCGGCGAGCCGTCGGTGCGTAAAGTGTGACAACGCCAATCATGTTACATGTTTGATGATTGGTGATCAAATCCACTCTTTGATCAATACTCTAACATATCGTTAAGTAGTTTCTTGAAACTACTCTCATTATTTCGGCATTCGAACCCACTATTACTTTATCGATATTAGATCAAAAATCAATTGAACAATACTAGATTGCTGTGACCAATACTCGAACCCAATATCGTTTGAGAACATTTCAAACCTCATTTTAATAACGAGTGAACTTGTTATCATTCAATGCTCGAGCCAAATAAATATCTTTTAAACAGTAAACGAACAGACTTTATCGTTCTAATTATTCTGTTTTTATAGGAACAACCCATAAATTGATCAACACATGTTCTTATAATTACTTGATTGTTGCACGAATTTACTCTCTTTTTCATCGGTACTCGAACTCACACAATTATGATCAGTACTTTCTTTAAAACGATCAATTTATTTTAAGTGTGAACCAAATGAATATAAATCCGAATTTTTATCCTTGTCTTTCCAAAACTTTTGTGTACCCTTCCTAAATTTTTCTCAATCCTGTGTACCACTTATAGAAAAATAAATGGTTTTTTTTTTTTAAATATATTTATTTTTCTTTTTTGGTACAAAATTTTGTAGATACAAACCAGAGATCCATATTCTATGTTAAAGATAAAAATTATACTTTAGAAAAAAAATCAAAATAAGTAGAATTTATTACAAAGGTTTACTATAAATAAATTGCAACAAAATTAAAAATTAAAACTGACTCTTGACAACACTAATTTATAACAGTTAACTCTGCAAAAAATAGCCAAAAGAATTCTAAATTTCCATGGCTAGCTTTGTTTTTAAATTAAATTTCATTGTATATAAATATTGCATGATATTTCACATATGAACGCGAACCCCCTCTAAACTGTTCCCGCACCCCTGGGTGTACGCGAACCAAGCTTTGGGAAACACTCCCCTAAACTATCAGCACAGGTGTCGCTCAATTCAAATATGATATGAACAGGACTGAGAAAATTCTTTTTGGCCTACTTTTAAAGTACACTACTGTCCAATTCAGTTATAAGCATTGTTCTCCCTTACTTTCTAATTAATATTAAATACTACATTTGAGAGGTTCATTCGGCGGACACTTTAATGATTTTTAAAATTTTTTTAGTTCGTAATAGAACTTTCGTATTAATTTCAGGTCATTGCAGAGGTGTCAAAATTTCTAAAAATATATACATAAACTGAACAATATTTATTAAACATCTTTAAAAAAAATTCTTATTTTGTCCGTGTCACCCAAGATTATTCGCAGAGGTGTCGCTAAAAACCAATAGTGACGCAATTATGATATGAGAAGGGGAAGATAAATTCTTTTTGGCCTACTTTAAAATACACTATTGTCCAATTCAGTTAGAAGCATTGTTCTACCTTACTTTCTAATTAATATTAAATACTGCATTTGAGGAATTCATTCGGCAGACACTTTAATGATTTTTTGTATTTTTTTAGTTCGTAATAGAACTTTCGTATTAATTTCAGGTCATTGCAGAGGTGTCAAAATTTCTAAAAATATATACATAAGCTGAACAATATTTATTAAACATATTTAAAAAAATTCTTATTTTGTCCGTGTCACCCAAGATTATTAGCACAGGTGTCGCTAAAAACCAATAGTGACGCAATTATGATATGAGAAGGGGTAGGGAAATTCTTTTTGGCCTACTTTAAAATACACTATTGTCCATTTCAGTTATAAGCATTGCTCTCCCTTACTTTCTAATTATTATTAAATACTGCATTTGAGGAAGTCATTCGGCGGACACTTTAATGATTTTTTATATTTTTTTAGTTCGTAATAGAACTTTCGTATTAATTTCAGGTCATTGCAGAGGTGTCAAAATTTCTAAAAATATATACATAAGCTGAACAATATTTATTAAACATCTTTAAAAAAATTCTTATTTTGTCCGCGCCACCCAAGATTAATAGCGCAGGTGTCGCTAAAAACCAATAGTGACGAAATTATGATATGAGAAGGGGAAGGGAAATTCTTTTTGTCCTACTTCAAAATACACTATTGTCCATTTCAGTTATAAGCATTGTTCTCCCTTACTTTCTAATTAATATTAAATACTGCATTTGAGGAAGTCATTCGGCGGACACTTTAATGATTTTTAATATTTTTTTAGTTCGTAATAGAACTTTTGTATTAATTTCAGGTCATTGCAGAGGTGTCAAAATTTCTAAAAATATATACATAAGCTGAACAATATTTATTAAACATATTTAAAAAAATTCTTATTTTGTCCGCGTCTACCAAGATTAATAGCACAGGTGTCGCTAAAAACCAATAGTGACGAAATTATGATAGGAGAAGGGGAAGGGAAATTCTTTTTGGCCTACTTCAAAATACACTATTGTCCATTTCAGTTATAAGAATTGTTCTCCCTTACTTTCTAATTAATATTAAATACTGCATTTGAGGAAGTCATTCGGCGGACAATTTAATGATTTTTAATATTTTTTTAGTTCGTAATAGAACTTTTGTATTAATTTCAGGTCATTGCAGAGGTGTCAAAATTTCTAAAAATATATACATAAACTGAACAATATTTATAAAACATATTTAAAAAAATTCTTATTTTGTCCGCGTCTACCAAGATTAATAGCACAGGTGTCGCAAAAAACCAATAGTGACGAAATTATGATATGAGAAGGGGAAGGGAAATTCTTTTTGGCCTACTTCAAAATACACTATTGTCCATTTCAGTTATAAGCATTGTTCTCCCTTACTTTCTAATTAATATTAAATACTGCATTTGAGGAAGTCATTCGGCGGACACTTAAATGATTTTTAATATTTTTTTACTTCGTAATAGAACTTTTGTATTAATTTCAGGTCATTGCAGAGGTGTCAAAATTTCTAAAAATATATACATAAGCTGAACAATATTTATTAAACATATTTAAAAAAATTCTTATTTTGTCCGCGTCTACCAAGATTAATAGCACTGGTGTCGCAAATAACCAATAGTGACAAAATTTTGATATGAGAAGGGGAAGGGAAATTCTTTTTGGCCTACTTTAAAATACACTATTGTCCATTTCAGTTATAAGCATTGTTCTCCCTTACTTTCTAATTAATAATAAATACTGCATTTGAGGAAGTCATTCGGCGGATACTTTAATGATTTTTAATATTTTTTTAGTTCGTAATAGAACTTTTGTATTAATTTCAGGTCATTGTAGAGGTGTCAAAATTTCTAAAAATATATACAAAAGCTGAACAATATTTATTAAACATATTTAAAAAAATTCTTATTTTGTCCGCGTCTACCAAGATTAATAGCACAGGTGTCGTAAAAAACCAATAGTGACGAAATTATGATATCAGAAGGGGAAGGGAATTTCTTTCTGGCCTACTTCAAAATACACTATTGTCCATTTCAGTTATAAGCATTGTTCTCCCTTACTTTCTAATTAATATTAAATACTGCATTTGAGGATGTCATTCGGTGGACAATTTAATGATTTTTAATATTTTTTTAGTTCGTAATAGAACTTTTGTATTAATTTCAGGTCATTGCAGAGGTGTCAAAATTTCTAAAAATATATACATAAGCTGAACAATATTTATTAAACATATTTTAAAAAATTCTTATTTTGTCCGCGTCTACCAAGATTAATAGCACAGGTGTCGCAAAAAACCAATAGTGACGAAATTATGATATGAGAAGGGGAAGGGAAATTCTTTTTGGCCTACTTCAAAATACACTATTGTCCATTTCTGTTATAAGCATTGTTCTCCCTTACTTTCTAATTAATATTAAATACTGCATTTGAGGAAGTCATTCGGCGGACACTTTAATGATTTTTAATATTTTTTTAGTTCGTAATAGAACTTTTGTATTAATTTCAGGTCATTGCAGAGGTGTCAAATTTTCTAAAAATATATTCATAAGCTGAACAATATTTATTAAACATATTTAAAAAAATTCTTATTTTGTCCGCGTCTACCAAGATTAATAGCACAGGTGTCGCTAAAAACCAATAGTGACGAAATTATGATATGAAAAGGGGAAGGGAAATTCTTCTTGGCCTACTTCAAAATACACTATTGTCCATTTTAGTTATAAGCATTGTTCTCCCTTACTTTCTAATTAATATTAAATACTGCATTTGAGGAAGTCATTTGGCGGACACTTTAATGATTTTTAATATTTTTTTAGTTCGTAATAGAACTTTTGTATTAATTTCAGGTCATTGCAGAGGTGTCAAAATTTCTAAAAATATATACATAAACTGAACAATATTTATAAAACATATTCAAAAAAATTCTTATTTTGTCCGCGTCTACCAAGATTAATAGCACAGGTGTCGCAAAAAACCAATAGTGACGAAATTATGATATGAGAAGGGGAAGGGAAATTCTTTTTGGCCTACTTCAAAATACACTATTGTCCATTTCAGTTATAAGCATTGTTCTCCCTTACTTTCTAATTAATATTAAATATTGCATTTGAGGAAGTCATTCGGCGGACACTTAAATGATTCTTAATATTTTTTTAGTTCGTAATAGAACTTTTGTATTAATTTCAGGTCATTGCAGAGGTGTCAAAATTTCTAAAAATATATACATAAGCTGAACAATATTTATTAAACATAATTAAAAAAATTCTTATTTTGTCCGCGTCTACCAAGATTAATAGCACTGGTGTCGCAAATAACCAATAGTGACGAAATTATGATATGAGAAGGGGAAGGGAATTTCTTTCTGGCCTACTTCAAAATACACTATTGTCCATTTCAGTTATAAGCATTGTTCTCCCTTACTTTCTAATTAATATTAAATACTGCATTTGAGGATGTCATTCGGTGGACAATTTAATGATTTTTAATATTTTTTTAGTTCGTAATAGAACTTTTGTATTAATTTCAGGTCATTGCAGAGGTGTCAAAATTTCTAAAAATATATACATAAGCTGAACAATATTTATTAAACATATTTTAAAAAATTCTTATTTTGTCCGCGTCTACCAAGATTAATAGCACAGGTGTCGCAAAAAACCAATAGTGACGAAATTATGATATGAGAAGGGGAAGGGAAATTCTTTTTGGCCTATTTCAAAATACACTAATGTCCATTTCAGTTATAAGCATTGTTCTCCCTTACTTTCTAATTAATATTAAATACTGCATTTGAGGAAGTCATTTGGCGGACACTTTAATGATTTTTAATATTTTTTTAGTTGGTAATAGAACTTTATTATTAATTTCAGGTCATTGCAGAGGTGTCAAAATTTCTAAAAATATATACATAAGCTGAACAATATTTATTAAACATATTTAAAAAAATTCTTATTTTGTCCGCGTCTACCAAGATTAATAGCACAGGTGTCGCAAAAAACCAATAGTGACGAAATTATGATATGAAAAGGGGAAGGGAAATTCTTTTTGGCCTACTTCAAAATACACTATTGTCCATTTCAGTTATAAGCATTGTTCTCCCTTACTTTCTAATTAATATTAAATACTGCATTTGAGGAAGTCATTTGGCGGACACTTTAATGATTTTTAATATTTTTTTAGTTCGTAATAGAACTTTATTATTAATTTCAGGTCATTGCAGAGGTGTCAAAATTTCTAAAAATATATACATAAGCTGAACAATATTTATTAAACATATTTAAAAAAATTCTTATTTTGTCCGCGTCTACCAAGATTAATAGCACAGGTGTCGCAAAAAACCAATAGTGACGAAATTATGATATGAGAAGGGGAAGGGAAATTCTTTTTGGCCTATTTCAAAATACACTAATGTCCATTTCAGTTATAAGCATTGTTCTCCCTTACTTTCTAATTAATAATAAATACTGCATTTGAGGAAGTCATTCGGCGGACACTTTAATGATTTTTAATATTTTTTTAGTTCGTAATAGAACTTTTGTATTAATTTCAGGTCATTGTAGAGGTGTCAAAATTTCTAAAAATATATACATAAGCTGAACAATATTTATTAAACATATTTAAAAAAATTCTTATTTTGTCCGCGTCTACCAAGTTTATTAGCACAGGTGTCGTAAAAAACCAATAGTGACGAAATTATGATATGAGAAGGGGAAGGGAATTTCTTTTGGGCCTACTTCAAAATACACTATTGTCCATTTCAGTTATAAGCATTGTTCTATCTTACTTTCTAATTAATATTAAATACTGCATTTGAGGAAGTCATTCGGTGGACAATTTAATGATTTTTAATATTTTTTTAGTTCGTAATAGAACTTTTGTATTAATTTCAGGTCATTGCAGAGGTGTCAAAATTTCTAAAAATATATACATAAGCTGAACAATATTTATTAAACATATTTAAAAAAATTCTTATTTTGTCCGCGTCTACCAAGATTAATAGCACAGGTGTCGCAAAAAACCAATAGAGACGAAATTATGATATGAGAAGGGGAAGGGAAATTCTTTTTGGCCTATTTCAAAATACACTAATGTCCATTTCAGTTATAAGCATTGTTCTCCCTTACTTTCTAATTAATAATAAATACTGCATTTGAGGAAGTCATTCGGCGGACACTTTAATGATTTTTAATATTTTTTTAGTTCGTAATAGAACTTTTGTATTAATTTCAGGTCATTGTAGAGGTGTCAAAATTTCTAAAAATATATACATAAGCTGAACAATATTTATTAAACATATTTAAAAAAATTCTTATTTTGTCCGCGTCTACCAAGTTTATTAGCACAGGTGTCGTAAAAAATCAATAGTGACGAAATTATGATATGAGAAGGGGAAGGGAATTTCTTTTTGGCCTACTTCAAAATACACTATTGTCCATTTCAGTTGTAAGCATTGTTCTCCCTTACTTTCTAATTAATATTAAATACTGCATTTGAGGAAGTCATTCGGTGGACAATTTAATGATTTTTAATATTTTTTTAGTTCGTAATAGAACTTTTGTATTAATTTCAGGTCATTGCAGAGGTGTCAAAATTTCTAAAAATATATACATAAGCTGAACAATATTTATTAAACATATTTAAAAAAATTCTTATTTTGTCCGCGTCTACCAAGATTAATAGCACAGGTGTCGCAAAAAACCAATAGTGACGAAATTATGATATGAGAAGGGGAAGGGAAATTCTTTTTTGCCTACTTCAAAATACACTATTGTCCATTTCAGTTATAAGCATTGTTCTATCTTACTTTCTAATTAATATTAAATACTGCATTTGAGGAAGTCATTCGGCGGACACTTTAATGATTTTTAATATTTTTTTAGTTCGTAATAGACCTTAATTATTAATTTCAGGTCATTGCAGAGGTGTCAAAATTTCTAAAAATATATACATAAGTTGAACAATATTTATTAAACATATTTTAAAAAATTCTTATTTTGTCCGCGTCTACCAAGATTAATAGCACAGGTGTCGCAAAAAACCAATAGTGACGAAATTATGATATGAGAAGGGGAAAGGAAATTCTTTCTGGCCTACTTCAAAATACACTATTGTCCATTTCAGTTATAAGCATTGTTCTCCCTTACTTTCTAATTAATATTAAATACTGCATTTGAGGAAGTCATTCGGCGGACACTTTAATGATTTTTAATATTTTTTTAGTTCGTAATAGAACTTTATTATAAATTTCAGGTCATTGCAGAGGTGTCAAAATTTCTTAAAATATATACATAAGCTGAACAATATTTATTAATCATATTTAAAAAAATTCTTATTTTGTCCGCGTCTACCAAGATTAATAGCACAGGTGTCGCAAAAAACCAATAGTGACGAAATTATGATATGAGAAGGGGAAGGGAAATTCTTTTTGGCCTATTTCAAAATACACTAATGTCCATTTCAGTTATAAGCATTGTTCTCCCTTACTTTCTAATTAATAATAAATACTGCATTTGAGGAAGTCATTCGGCGGACACTTTAATGATTTTTAATATTTTTTTAGTTCGTAATAGAACTTTTGTATTAATTTCAGGTCATTGTAGAGGTGTCAAAATTTCTAAAAATATATACATAAGCTGAACAATATTTATTAAACATATTTAAAAAAATTCTTATTTTGTCCGCGTCTACCAAGTTTATTAGCACAGGTGTCGTAAAAAACCAATAGTGACGAAATTATGATATGAGAAGGGGAAGGGAATTTCTTTTTGGCCTACTTCAAAATACACTATTGTCCATTTCAGTTATAAGCATTGTTCTATCTTACTTTCTAATTAATATTAAATACTGCATTTGAGGAAGTCATTCGGTGGACAATTTAATGATTTTTAATATTTTTTTAGTTCGTAATAGAACTTTTGTATTAATTTCAGGTCATTGCAGAGGTGTCAAAATTTCTAAAAATATATACATAAGCTGAACAATATTTATTAAACATATTTAAAAAAATTCTTATTTTGTCCGCGTCTACCAAGATTAATGGCACAGGTGTCGCAAAAAACCAATAGTGACGAAATTATGATATGAGAAGGGGAAGGGAAATTCTTTTTGGCCTATTTCAAAATACACTAATGTCCATTTCAGTTATAAGCATTGTTCTCCCTTACTTTCTAATTAATAATAAATACTGCATTTGAGGAAGTCATTCGGCGGACACTTTAATGATTTTTAATATTTTTTTAGTTCGTAATAGAACTTTTGTATTAATTTCAGGTCATTGTAGAGGTGTCAAAATTTCTAAAAATATATACATAAGCTGAACAATATTTATTAAACATATTTAAAAAAATTCTTATTTTGTCCGCGTCTACCAAGTTTATTAGCACAGGTGTCGTAAAAAACCAATAGTGACGAAATTATGATATGAGAAGGGGAAGGGAATTTCTTTTTGGCCTACTTCAAAATACACTATTGTCCATTTCAGTTGTAAGCATTGTTCTCCCTTACTTTCTAATTAATATTAAATACTGCATTTGAGGAAGTCATTCGGTGGACAATTTAATGATTTTTAATATTTTTTTAGTTCGTAATAGAACTTTTGTATTAATTTCAGGTCATTGCAGAGGTGTCAAAATTTCTAAAAATATATACATAAGCTGAACAATATTTATTAAACATATTTAAAAAAATTCTTATTTTGTCCGCGTCTACCAAGATTAATAGCACAGGTGTCGCAAAAAACCAATAGTGACGAAATTATGATATGAGAAGGGGAAGGGAAATTCTTTTTGGCCTACTTCAAAATACACTATTGTCCATTTCAGTTATAAGCATTGTTCTATCTTACTTTCTAATTAATATTAAATACTGCATTTGAGGAAGTCATTCGGCGGACACTTTAATGATTTTTAATATTTTTTAGTTCGTAATAGACCTTAATTATTAATTTCAGGTCATTGCAGAGGTGTCAAAATTTCTAAAAATATATACATAAGTTGAACAATATTTATTAAACATATTTTAAAAAATTCTTATTTTGTCCGCGTCTACCAAGATTAATAGCACAGGTGTCGCAAAAAACCAATAGTGACGAAATTATGATATGAGAAGGGGAAAGGAAATTCTTTCTGGCCTACTTCAAAATACACTATTGTCCATTTCAGTTATAAGCATTGTTCTCCCTTACTTTCTAATTAATATTAAATACTGCATTTGAGGAAGTCATTCGGCGGACACTTTAATGATTTTTAATATTTTTTTAGTTCGTAATAGAACTTTATTATAAATTTCAGGTCATTGCAGAGGTGTCAAAATTTCTTAAAATATATACATAAGCTGAACAATATTTATTAATCATATTTTAAAAAATTCTTATTTTGTCCGCGTCTACCAAGATTAATAGCACAGGTGTCGCAAAAAACCAATAGTGACGAAATTATGATATGAGAAGGGGAAAGGAAATTCTTTCTGGCCTACTTCAAAATACACTATTGTCCATTTCAGTTATAAGCATCGTTCTCCCTTACTTTCTAATTAATATTAAATACTGCATTTGAGGAAGTCATTCGGCGGACACTTTAATGATTTTTAATATTTTTTTAGTTCGTAATAGAACTTTTGTATTAATTTCAGGTCATTGCAGAGATGTCAAAATTTCTAAAAATATATACATAAGCTGAACAATATTGATGAAACATATTTAAAAAAATTCTTCTTTTGTCCGCGTCACCCAAGATTATTAGCACAGGTGTCGCTAAAAACCCATAGTGACGCAATTATGATATGAGAAGGGAAAGGGAAATTCTTTTTGGCCTACTTCAAAATACACTATTGTCCATTTCAGTTATAAGCATTGTTCTCCCTTACTTTCTTATTAATACTAAATACTACATTTGAGAGGTTCATTCGGCGGACACTTTAATGATTTTTAATATTTTTTTAGTTCGTAATAGAACTTTTGTATTAATTTCAGGTCATTGCAGAGGTGTCAAAATTTCTAAAAATATATACATAAGCGAAACAATATTTATTAAACATATTTAAAAAAATTCTTATTTTGTCCGCGTCTACCAAGATTAATAGCACAGGTGTCGCAAAAAACCAATAGTGACGAAATTATGATATGAGAAGGGGAAGGGAAATTCTTTCTGGCCTACTTCAAAATACACTATTGTCCATTTCAGTTATAAGCATTGTTCTCCCTTACTTTCTAATTAATATTAAATACTGCATTTGAGGAAGTCATTCGGCGGACACTTTAATGATTTTTAATGTTTTTTTAGTTCGTAATAGAACTTTTGTATTAATTTCAGGTCATTGCAGAGGTGTCAAAATTTCTAAAAATATATACATAAGCTGAACAATATTTATTAAACATATTTAAAAAAATTCTTATTTTGTCCGCGTCTACCAAGTTTATTAGCACAGGTGTCGTAAAAAACCAATAGTGACGAAATTATGATATGAGAAGGGGAATTCTTTCTGGCCTACTTCAAAATACACTATTGTCCATTTCAGTTATAAGCATTGTTCTCCCTTACTTTCTTATTAATATTAAATACTACATTTGAGGAAGTCATTCGGCGGACACTTTAATGATTTTTAATATTTTTTTAGTTCGTAATAGAACTTTCGTATTAATTTCAGGTCATTGCATATGTGTCAAAATTTCTAAAAATATATACATAAGCTGAACAATATTTATTAAACATATTTAAAAAAATTCTTATTTTGTCCGCGCCACCCAAGATTAATAGCGCAGGTGTCGCTAAAAACCAATAGTGACGAAATTATGATATGAGAAGGGGAAGGGAAATTCTTTTTGGCCTACTTCAAAATACACTATTGTCCATTTCAGTTATAAGCATTGTTCTCCCTTACTTTCTAATTAATATTAAATACTGCATTTGAGGAAGTCATTTGGCGGACACTTTAATGATTTTTAATATTTTTTTAGTTCGTAATAGAACTTTTGTATTAATTTCAGGTCATTGCAGAGGTGTCAAAATTTCTAAAAATATATACATAAGCTGAACAATATTTATTAAACATATTTAAAAAAATTCTTATTTTGTCCGCGTCTACCAAGATTAATAGCACAGGTGTCGCTAAAAACCAATAGTGACGAAATTATGATAGGAGAAGGGGAAGGGAAATTCTTTTTGGCCTACTTCAAAATACACTATTGTCCATTTCAGTTATAAGCATTGTTCTCCCTTACTTTCTTATTAATACTAAATACTACATTTGAGAGGTTCATTCGGCGGACACTTTAATGATTTTTAATATTTTTTTAGTTCGTAATAGAACTTTTGTATTAATTTCAGGTCATTGCAGAGGTGTCAAAATTTCTAAAAATATATACATAAGCGAAACAATATTTATTAAACATATTTAAAAAAATTCTTATTTTGTCCGCGTCTACCAAGATTAATAGCACAGGTGTCGCAAAAAACCAATAGTGACGAAATTATGATATGAGAAGGGGAAGGGAAATTCTTTCTGGCCTACTTCAAAATACACTATTGTCCATTTCAGTTATAAGCATTGTTCTCCCTTACTTTCTAATTAATATTAAATACTGCATTTGAGGAAGTCATTCGGCGGACACTTTAATGATTTTTAATGTTTTTTTAGTTCGTAATAGAACTTTTGTATTAATTTCAGGTCATTGCAGAGGTGTCAAAATTTCTAAAAATATATACATAAGCTGAACAATATTTATTAAACATATTTAAAAAAATTCTTATTTTGTCCGCGTCTACCAAGTTTATTAGCACAGGTGTCGTAAAAAACCAATAGTGACGAAATTATGATATGAGAAGGGGAATTCTTTCTGGCCTACTTCAAAATACACTATTGTCCATTTCAGTTATAAGCATTGTTCTCCCTTACTTTCTTATTAATATTAAATACTACATTTGAGGAAGTCATTCGGCGGACACTTTAATGATTTTTAATATTTTTTTAGTTCGTAATAGAACTTTCGTATTAATTTCAGGTCATTGCATATGTGTCAAAATTTCTAAAAATATATACATAAGCTGAACAATATTTATTAAACATATTTAAAAAAATTCTTATTTTGTCCGCGCCACCCAAGATTAATAGCGCAGGTGTCGCTAAAAACCAATAGTGACGAAATTATGATATGAGAAGGGGAAGGGAAATTCTTTTTGGCCTACTTCAAAATACACTATTGTCCATTTCAGTTATAAGCATTGTTCTCCCTTACTTTCTAATTAATATTAAATACTGCATTTGAGGAAGTCATTCGGCGGACACTTTAATGATTTTTAATATTTTTTTAGTTCGTAATAGAACTTTTGTATTAATTTCAGGTCATTGCAGAGGTGTCAAAATTTCTAAAAATATATACATAAGCTGAACAATATTTATTAAACATATTTAAAAAAATTCTTATATTGTCCGCGTCTACCAAGATTAATAGCACAGGTGTCGCTAAAAACCAATAGTGACGAAATTATGATAGGAGAAGGGGAAGGGAAATTCTTTTTGGCCTACTTCAAAATACACCATTGTCCATTTCAGTTATAAGATTTGTTCTCCCTTACTTTCTAATTAATATTAAATACTGCATTTGAGGAAGTCATTCGGCGGACACTTTAATGATTTTTAATATTTTTTTAGTTCGTAATAGAACTTTTGTATTAATTTCAGGTCATTGCAGAGGTGTCAAAATTTCTAAAAATATATACATAAACTGAACAATATTTATAAAACATATTTAAAAAAATTCTTATTTTGTCCGCGTCTACCAAGATTAATAGCACAGGTGTCGCAAAAAACCAATAGTGACGAAATTATGATATGAGAAGGGGAAGGGAAATTCTTTTTGGCCTACTTCAAAATACACTATTGTCCATTTCAGTTATAAGCATTGTTCTCCCTTACTTTCTAATTAATATTAAATACTGCATTTGAGGAAGTCATTCGGCGGACACTTAAATGATTTTTAATATTTTTTTACTTCGTAATAGAACTTTTGTATTAATTTCAGGTCATTGCAGAGGTGTCAAAATTTCTAAAAATATATACATAAGCTGAACAATATTTATTAAACATATTTAAAAAAATTCTTATTTTGTCCGCGTCTACCAAGTTTATTAGCACAGGTGTCGTAAAAAACCAATAGTGACGAAATTATGATATGAGAAGGGGAAGGGAATTTCTTTTTGGCCTACTTCAAAATACACTATTGTCCATTTCAGTTATAAGCATTGTTCTATCTTACTTTCTAATTAATATTAAATACTGCATTTGAGGAAGTCATTCGGTGGACAATTTAATGATTTTTAATATTTTTTTAGTTCGTAATAGAACTTTTGTATTAATTTCAGGTCATTGCAGAGGTGTCAAAATTTCTAAAAATATATACATAAGCTGAACAATATTTATTAAACATATTTAAAAAAATTCTTATTTTGTCCGCGTCTACCAAGATTAATGGCACAGGTGTCGCAAAAAACCAATAGTGACGAAATTATGATATGAGAAGGGGAAGGGAAATTCTTTTTGGCCTATTTCAAAATACACTAATGTCCATTTCAGTTATAAGCATTGTTCTCCCTTACTTTCTAATTAATAATAAATACTGCATTTGAGGAAGTCATTCGGCGGACACTTTAATGATTTTTAATATTTTTTTAGTTCGTAATAGAACTTTTGTATTAATTTCAGGTCATTGTAGAGGTGTCAAAATTTCTAAAAATATATACATAAGCTGAACAATATTTATTAAACATATTTAAAAAAATTCTTATTTTGTCCGCGTCTACCAAGTTTATTAGCACAGGTGTCGTAAAAAACCAATAGTGACGAAATTATGATATGAGAAGGGGAAGGGAATTTCTTTTTGGCCTACTTCAAAATACACTATTGTCCATTTCAGTTGTAAGCATTGTTCTCCCTTACTTTCTAATTAATATTAAATACTGCATTTGAGGAAGTCATTCGGTGGACAATTTAATGATTTTTAATATTTTTTTAGTTCGTAATAGAACTTTTGTATTAATTTCAGGTCATTGCAGAGGTGTCAAAATTTCTAAAAATATATACATAAGCTGAACAATATTTATTAAACATATTTAAAAAAATTCTTATTTTGTCCGCGTCTACCAAGATTAATAGCACAGGTGTCGCAAAAAACCAATAGTGACGAAATTATGATATGAGAAGGGGAAGGGAAATTCTTTTTGGCCTACTTCAAAATACACTATTGTCCATTTCAGTTATAAGCATTGTTCTATCTTACTTTCTAATTAATATTAAATACTGCATTTGAGGAAGTCATTCGGCGGACACTTTAATGATTTTTAATATTTTTTTAGTTCGTAATAGACCTTAATTATTAATTTCAGGTCATTGCATATGTGTCAAAATTTCTAAAAATATATACATAAGCTGAACAATATTTATTAAACATATTTAAAAAAATTCTTATTTTGTCCGCGCCACCCAAGATTAATAGCGCAGGTGTCGCTAAAAACCAATAGTGACGAAATTATGATATGAGAAGGGGAAGGGAAATTCTTTTTGGCCTACTTCAAAATACACTATTGTCCATTTCAGTTATAAGCATTGTTCTCCCTTACTTTCTAATTAATATTAAATACTGCATTTGAGGAAGTCATTTGGCGGACACTTTAATGATTTTTAATATTTTTTTAGTTCGTAATAGAACTTTTGTATTAATTTCAGGTCATTGCAGAGGTGTCAAAATTTCTAAAAATATATACATAAGCTGAACAATATTTATTAAACATATTTAAAAAAATTCTTATTTTGTCCGCGTCTACCAAGATTAATAGCACAGGTGTCGCTAAAAACCAATAGTGACGAAATTATGATAGGAGAAGGGGAAGGGAAATTCTTTTTGGCCTACTTCAAAATACACTATTGTCCATTTCAGTTATAAGCATTGTTCTCCCTTACTTTCTTATTAATACTAAATACTACATTTGAGAGGTTCATTCGGCGGACACTTTAATGATTTTTAATATTTTTTTAGTTCGTAATAGAACTTTTGTATTAATTTCAGGTCATTGCAGAGGTGTCAAAATTTCTAAAAATATATACATAAGCGAAACAATATTTATTAAACATATTTAAAAAAATTCTTATTTTGTCCGCGTCTACCAAGAATAATAGCACAGGTGTCGCAAAAAACCAATAGTGACGAAATTATGATATGAGAAGGGGAAGGGAAATTCTTTCTGGCCTACTTCAAAATACACTATTGTCCATTTCAGTTATAAGCATTGTTCTCCCTTACTTTCTAATTAATATTAAATACTGCATTTGAGGAAGTCATTCGGCGGACACTTTAATGATTTTTAATGTTTTTTTAGTTCGTAATAGAACTTTTGTATTAATTTCAGGTCATTGCAGAGGTGTCAAAATTTCTAAAAATATATACATAAGCTGAACAATATTTATTAAACATATTTAAAAAAATTCTTATTTTGTCCGCGTCTACCAAGTTTATTAGCACAGGTGTCGTAAAAAACCAATAGTGACGAAATTATGATATGAGAAGGGGAATTCTTTCTGGCCTACTTCAAAATACACTATTGTCCATTTCAGTTATAAGCATTGTTCTCCCTTACTTTCTTATTAATATTAAATACTACATTTGAGGAAGTCATTCGGCGGACACTTTAATGATTTTTAATATTTTTTTAGTTCGTAATAGAACTTTCGTATTAATTTCAGGTCATTGCATATGTGTCAAAATTTCTAAAAATATATACATAAGCTGAACAATATTTATTAAACATATTTAAAAAAATTCTTATTTTGTCCGCGCCACCCAAGATTAATAGCGCAGGTGTCGCTAAAAACCAATAGTGACGAAATTATGATATGAGAAGGGGAAGGGAAATTCTTTTTGGCCTACTTCAAAATACACTATTGTCCATTTCAGTTATAAGCATTGTTCTCCCTTACTTTCTAATTAATATTAAATACTGCATTTGAGGAAGTCATTCGGCGGACACTTTAATGATTTTTAATATTTTTTTAGTTCGTAATAGAACTTTTGTATTAATTTCAGGTCATTGCAGAGGTGTCAAAATTTCTAAAAATATATACATAAGCTGAACAATATTTATTAAACATATTTAAAAAAATTCTTATTTTGTCCGCGTCTACCAAGATTAATAGCACAGGTGTCGCTAAAAACCAATAGTGACGAAATTATGATAGGAGAAGGGGAAGGGAAATTCTTTTTGGCCTACTTCAAAATACACTATTGTCCATTTCAGTTATAAGATTTGTTCTCCCTTACTTTCTAATTAATATTAAATACTGCATTTGAGGAAGTCATTCGGCGGACACTTTAATGATTTTTAATATTTTTTTAGTTCGTAATAGAACTTTTGTATTAATTTCAGGTCATTGCAGAGGTGTCAAAATTTCTAAAAATATATACATAAACTGAACAATATTTATAAAACATATTTAAAAAAATTCTTATTTTGTCCGCGTCTACCAAGATTAATAGCACAGGTGTCGCAAAAAACCAATAGTGACGAAATTATGATATGAGAAGGGGAAGGGAAATTCTTTTTGGCCTACTTCAAAATACACTATTGTCCATTTCAGTTATAAGCATTGTTCTCCCTTACTTTCTAATTAATATTAAATACTGCATTTGAGGAAGTCATTCGGCGGACACTTAAATGATTTTTAATATTTTTTTACTTCGTAATAGAACTTTTGTATTAATTTCAGGTCATTGCAGAGGTGTCAAAATTTCTAAAAATATATACATAAGCTGAACAATATTTATTAAACATATTTAAAAAAATTCTTATTTTGTCCGCGTCTACCAAGATTAATAGCACTGGTGTCGCAAATAACCAATAGTGACAAAATTTTGATATGAGAAGGGGAAGGGAAATTCTTTTTGGCCTACTTTAAAATACACTATTGTCCATTTCAGTTATAAGCATTGTTCTCCCTTACTTTCTAATTAATAATAAATACTGCATTTGAGGAAGTCATTCGGCGGACACTTTAATGATTTTTAATATTTTTTTAGTTCGTAATAGAACTTTTGTATTAATTTCAGGTCATTGTAGAGGTGTCAAAATTTCTAAAAATATATACAAAAGCTGAACAATATTTATTAAACATATTTAAAAAAATTCTTATTTTGTCCGCGTCTACCAAGATTAATAGCACAGGTGTCGTAAAAAACCAATAGTGACGAAATTATGATATGAGAAGGGGAAGGGAATTTCTTTCTGGCCTACTTCAAAATACACTATTGTCCATTTCAGTTATAAGCATTGTTCTCCCTTACTTTCTAATTAATATTAAATACTGCATTTGAGGAAGTCATTCGGCGGACACTTTAATGATTTTTTATATTTTTTTAGTTCGTAATAGAACTTTCGTATTAATTTCAGGTCATTGCAGAGGGGGTCAAAATTTCTAAAAATATATACATAAGCTGAACAATATTTATTAAACATATTTAAAAAAATTCTTAATTTGTCCGCGTCAACCAAGATTAATAGCACAGGTGTCGCTAAAAACCAATAGTGACGCAATTATGATATGAGAAGGGGTAGGGAAATTCTTTTTGGCCTACTTTAAAATACACTATTGTCCATTTCAGTTATAAGCATTGCTCTCCTTTACTTTCTAATTATTATTAAATATTGCATTTGAGGAAGTCATTCGGCGGACACTTTAATGATTTTTTATATTTTTTTAGTTCGTAATAGAACTTTCGTATTAATTTCAGGTCATTGCAGAGGGGGTCAAAATTTCTAAAAATATATACATAAGCTGAACAATATTTATTAAACATATTTAAAAAAATTCTTATTTTGTCCGCGTCAACCAAGATTAATAGCACAGGTGTCGCTAAAAACCAATAGTGACGCAATTATGATATGAGAAGGGGAAGGGAAATTCTTTTTGTCCTACTTCAAAATACACTATTGTCCATTTCAGTTATAAGCATTGTTCTCCCTTACTTTCTAATTAATATTAAATACTGCATTTGGGGAAGTCATTCGGCGGACACTTTAATGATTTTTAATATTTTTTTAGTTCGTAATAGAACTTTTGTATTAATTTCAGGTCATTGCAGAGGTGTCAAAATTTCTAAAAATATATACATAAGCTGAACAATATTTATTAAACATCTTTAAAAAAAATTCTTATTTTGTCCGTGTCACCCAAGATTATTAGCACAGGTGTCGCTAAAAACCAATAGTGACGCAATTATGATATGAAAAGGGGAAGGGAAATTCTTTTTAGCCTACTTTAAAATACACTATTGTCCAATTCAGTTAGAAGCATTGTTCTACCTTACTTTCTAATTAATATTAATTACTGCATTTGAAGAATTCATTCGGCGGACACTTTAATGATTTTTTGTATTTTTTTAGTTCGTAATAGAACTTTCGTATTAACTTCAGGTCATTGCAGATGTGTCAAAATTTCTAAAAATATATACATAAGCTGAACAATATTTATTAAACATATTTAAAAAAATTCTTATTTTGTCCGCGTCACCCAAGATTATTAGCACAGGTGTCGCTAAAAACCAATAGTGACGCAATTATGATATGAGAAGGGGAAGGGAAATTCTTTCTGACCTACTTCAAAATACACTATTGTCCATTTCAGTTATAAGCATTGTTCTCCCTTACTTTCTTATTAATATTAAATACTACATTTAAGAGGTTCATTCGGCGGACACTTTAATGATTTTTAATATTTTTTTAGTTCGTAATAGAACTTTCGTATTAATTTCAGGTCATTGCAGATGTGTCAAAATTTCTAAAAATATATACATAAGCTGAACAATATTTATTAAACATATTTAAAATAATTCTTATTTTGTCCGCGTCACCCAAGATTAATAGCACAGGTGTCTCTAAAAACCAATAGTTATGAAATTATGATATGAGAAGGGGAAGGGAAATTCTTTTTGGCCTACTTCAAAATACACTATTGTCCATTTCAGTTATAAGCATTGCTCTCCCATACTTTCTAATTAAACTTAAATACTGCATTTGAGGAATTCATTCGGCGGACACTTTAATGATTTTTTATATTTTTTTAGTTTGTAATAGAACTTTTGTATTAATTTCAGGTCATTGCAGAGGTGTCAAAATTTCTAAAAATATATACATAAGCTGAACAATATTTATTAAACATATTTAAAAAAATTCTTATTTTGTCCACGTCAACCAAGATTAATAGCACAGGTGTCGCTAAAAACCAATAGTGACGCAATTATGATATGAGAAGGGGCGGAAGGGAAATTCTTTTTGTTTTACTTCAAAATACACTATTGTCCATTTCAGTTATAAGCATTGCTCTCCTTTACTTTCTAATTATTATTAAATATTGCATTTGAGGAAGTCATTCGGCGGACACTTTAATGATTTTTTATATTTTTTTAGTTCGTAATAGAACTTTCGTATTAATTTCAGGTCATTGCAGAGGGGGTCAAAATTTCTAAAAATATATACATAAGCTGAACAATATTTATTAAACATATTTAAAAAAATTCTTAATTTGTCCGCGTCAACCAAGATTAATAGCACAGGTGTCGCTAAAAACCAATAGTGACGCAATTATGATATGAGAAGGGGTAGGGAAATTCTTTTTGGCCTACTTTAAAATACACTATTGTCCATTTCAGTTATAAGCATTGCTCTCCTTTACTTTCTAATTATTATTAAATATTGCATTTGAGGAAGTCATTCGGCGGACACTTTAATGATTTTTTATATTTTTTTAGTTCGTAATAGAACTTTCGTATTAATTTCAGGTCATTGCAGAGGGGGTCAAAATTTCTAAAAATATATACATAAGCTGAACAATATTTATTAAACATATTTAAAAAAATTCTTATTTTGTCCGCGTCAACCAAGATTAATAGCACAGGTGTCGCTAAAAACCAATAGTGACGCAATTATGATATGAGAAGGGGAAGGGAAATTCTTTTTGTCCTACTTCAAAATACACTATTGTCCATTTCAGTTATAAGCATTGTTCTCCCTTACTTTCTAATTAATATTAAATACTGCATTTGGGGAAGTCATTCGGCGGACACTTTAATGATTTTTAATATTTTTTTAGTTCGTAATAGAACTTTTGTATTAATTTCAGGTCATTGCAGAGGTGTCAAAATTTCTAAAAATATATACATAAGCTGAACAATATTTATTAAACATCTTTAAAAAAAATTCTTATTTTGTCCGTGTCACCCAAGATTATTAGCACAGGTGTCGCTAAAAACCAATAGTGACGCAATTATGATATGAAAAGGGGAAGGGAAATTCTTTTTAGCCTACTTTAAAATACACTATTGTCCAATTCAGTTAGAAGCATTGTTCTACCTTACTTTCTAATTAATATTAATTACTGCATTTGAAGAATTCATTCGGCGGACACTTTAATGATTTTTTGTATTTTTTTAGTTCGTATTAGAACTTTCGTATTAACTTCAGGTCATTGCAGATGTGTCAAAATTTCTAAAAATATATACATAAGCTGAACAATATTTATTAAACATATTTAAAAAAATTCTTATTTTGTCCGCGTCACCCAAGATTATTAGCACAGGTGTCGCTAAAAACCAATAGTGACGCAATTATGATATGAGAAGGGGAAGGGAAATTCTTTCTGACCTACTTCAAAATACACTATTGTCCATTTCAGTTATAAGCATTGTTCTCCCTTACTTTCTTATTAATATTAAATACTACATTTAAGAGGTTCATTCGGCGGACACTTTAATGATTTTTAATATTTTTTTAGTTCGTAATAGAACTTTCGTATTAATTTCAGGTCATTGCAGATGTGTCAAAATTTCTAAAAATATATACATAAGCTGAACAATATTTATTAAACATATTTAAAAAAATTCTTATTTTGTCCGCGTCACCCAAGATTAATAGCACAGGTGTCTCTAAAAACCAATAGTGATGAAATTATGATATGAGAAGGGGAAGGGAAATTCTTTTTGGCCTACTTCAAAATACACTATTGTCCATTTCAGTTATAAGCATTGCTCTCCCTTACTTTCTAATTAAACTTAAATACTGCATTTGAGGAATTCATTCGGCGGACACTTTAATGATTTTTTATATTTTTTTAGTTTGTAATAGAACTTTTGTATTAATTTCAGGTCATTGCAGAGGTGTCAAAATTTCTAAAAATATATACATAAGCTGAACAATATTTATTAAACATATTTAAAAAAATTCTTATTTTGTCCGCGTCAACCAAGATTAATAGCACAGGTGTCGCTAAAAACCAATAGTGTTGCAATTATGATATGAGAAGGGGAAGGGAAATTCTTTTTGGCCTACTTCAAAATACACTATTGTCCATTTCAGTTATAAGCATTGCTCTCCTTTACTTTCTAATTATTATTAAATATTGCATTTGAGGAAGTCATTCGGCGGACACTTTAATGATTTTTTATATTTTTTTAGTTCGTAATAGAACTTTTGTATTAATTTCAGGTCATTGCAGAGGTGTCAAAATTTCTAAAAATATATACATAAGCTGAACAATATTTATTAAACATATTTAAAAAAATTCTGGCCTACTTCAAAATACACTATTGTCCATTTCAGTTATAAGCATTGTTCTCCCTTACTTTCTTATTAATATTAAATACTACATTTAAGAGGTTCATTTGGCGGACACTTTAATGATTTTTAATATTTTTTTAGTTCGTAATAGAACTTTCGTATTAATTTCAGGTCATTGCAGATGTGTCAAAATTTCTAAAAATATATACATAAGCTGAACAATATTTATTAAACATATTTAAAAAAATTCTTATTTTGTCCGCGTCACCCAAGATTAATAGCACAGGTGTCTCTAAAAACCAATAGTGATGAAATTATGATATGAGAAGGGGAAGGGAAATTCTTTTTGGCCTACTTCAAAATACACTATTGTCCATTTCAGTTATAAGCATTGCTCTCCCTTACTTTCTAATTAAACTTAAATACTGCATTTGAGGAATTCATTCGGCGGACACTTTAATGATTTTTTATATTTTTTTAGTTTGTAATAGAACTTTTGTATTAATTTCAGGTCATTGCAGATGTGTCAAAATTTCTAAAAATATATACATAAGCTGAACAATATTTATTAAACATATTTAAAAAAATTCTTATTTTGTCCGCGTCACCCAAGATTAATAGCACAGGTGTCTCTAAAAACCAATAGTGATGAAATTATGATATGAGAAGGGGAAGGGAAATTATTTTTGGCCTACTTCAAAATACACTATTGTCCATTTCAGTTATAAGCATTGCTCTCCCTTACTTTCTAATTAAACTTAAATACTGCATTTGAGGAATTCATTCGGCGGACACTTTAATGATTTTTTATATTTTTTTAGTTTGTAATAGAACTTTTGTATTAATTTCAGGTCATTGCAGAGGTGTCAAAATTTCTAAAAATATATACATAAGCTGAACAATATTTATTAAACATATTTAAAAAAATTCTTATTTTGTCCGCGTCAACCAAGATTAATAGCACAGGTGTCGCTAAAAACCAATAGTGACGCAATTATGATATGAGAAGGGGCGGAAGGGAAATTCTTTTTGTTTTACTTCAAAATACACTATTGTCCATTTCAGTTATAAGCATTGCTCTCCTTTACTTTCTAATTATTATTAAATATTGCATTTGAGGAAGTCATTCGGCGGACACTTTAATGATTTTTTATATTTTTTTAGTTCGTAATAGAACTTTCGTATTAATTTCAGGTCATTGCAGAGGGGGTCAAAATTTCTAAAAATATATACATAAGCTGAACAATATTTATTAAACATATTTAAAAAAATTCTTAATTTGTCCGCGTCAACCAAGATTAATAGCACAGGTGTCGCTAAAAACCAATAGTGACGCAATTATGATATGAGAAGGGGAAGGGAAATTCTTTTTGTCCTACTTCAAAATACACTATTGTCCATTTCAGTTATAAGCATTGTTCTCCCTTACTTTCTAATTAATATTAAATACTGCATTTGAGGAAGTCATTCGGCGGACACTTTAATGATTTTTAATATTTTTTTAGTTCGTAATAGAACTTTTGTATTAATTTCAGGTCATTGCAGAGGTGTCAAAATTTCTAAAAATATATACATAAGCTGAACAATATTTATTAAACATCTTTAAAAAAAATTCTTATTTTGTCCGTGTCACCCAAGATTATTAGCACAGGTGTCGCTAAAAACCAATAGTGACGCAATTATGATATGAAAAGGGGAAGGGAAATTCTTTTTAGCCTACTTTAAAATACACTATTGTCCAATTCAGTTAGAAGCATTGTTCTACCTTACTTTCTAATTAATATTAAATACTGCATTTGAAGAATTCATTCGGCGGACTCTTTAATGATTTTTTGTATTTTTTTAGTTCGTAATTGAACTTTCGTATTAACTTCAGGTCATTGCAGATGTGTCAAAATTTCTAAAAATATATACATAAGCTGAACAATATTTATTAAACATATTTAAAAAAATTCTTATTTTGTCCGCGTCACCCAAGATTAATAGCACAGGTGTCGCTAAAAACCAATAGTGACGAAATTATGATATGAGAAGAGGAAGGGAAATTCTTTTTGGCCTACTTCAAAATACACTATTGTCCATTTCAGTTATAAGCATTGCTCTCCCTTACTTTCTAATTAAACTTAAATACTGCATTTGAGGAATTCATTCGGCGGACACTTTAATGATTTTTTATATTTTTTTAGTTTGTAATAGAACTTTTGTATTAATTTCAGGTCATTGCAGAGGTGTCAAAATTTCTAAAAATATATACATAAGCTGAACAATATTTATTAAACATATTTAAAAAAATTCTTATTTTGTCCGCGTCAACCAAGATTAATAGCACAGGTGTCGCTAAAAACCAATAGTGACGCAATTATGATATGAGAAGGGGAAGGGAAATTCTTTTTGTCCTACTTCAAAATACACTATTGTCCATTTCAGTTATAAGCATTGTTCTCCCTTACTTTCTAATTAATATTAAATACTGCATTTGAGGAAGTCATTCGGCGGACACTTTAAAGATTTTTAATATTTTTTTAAGTTCATAATAGAACTTTTGTATTAATTTCAGGTCATTGCAGAGGTGTCAAAATTTCTAAAAATATATACATAAGCTGAACAATATTTAATAAACATCTTTAAAAAAATTCTTATTTTGTCCGTGTCACCCGAGATTATTAGCACATGTGTCGCTAAAAACCAATAGTGACGCAATTATGGTATGAGAAGGGGAAGAAAAATTATTTTTGGCCTACTTTAAAATACACAATTGTCCATTTCAGTTATAAGCATTGTTCTCCTTTACTTTCTATTTAATATTAAATACTGCATTTGAGGAATTCATTCGGCGAACACTTTAATGATTTTTTGTATTTTTTTAGTTCGTAATAGAACTTTCGTATTAATTGCAGGTCATTGCAGGGGTGTCAAAATTTCTAAAAATATATACATAAGCTGAACAATATTTATTAAACATCTTTAAAAAAATTCTTATTTTGTCCGTGTCACCCAAGATTATTAGCACAGGTGTCGCTAAAAACCAATAGTGACGCAATTATGATATGAGAAGGGGAAGGGAAATTCTTTTTGGCCTACTTCAAAATACACTATTGTCCATTTCAGTTATAAGCATTGTTCTCCCTTACTTTCTAATTAATATTAAATACTGCATTTGAGGAATTCATTCGGAAGACACTTTAATGATTTTTTGTATTTTTTTGGTTCGTAATCGAACTTTCGTATTAATTTCAGGCCATTGCAGAGGTGTCTAATTTTCTAAAAATATATACATGAGCTGAACAATATTTAATAAACATCTTTAAAAAAATTCTTATTTTTTCCGTGTCACCCAAGATTATTAGCACAGGTGTCGCTAAAAACCAATAGTGACGCAATTATGATATGAGAAGGGGAAGGGAAATTCTTTCTGGCCTACTTCAAAATACACTATTGTCCATTTCAGTCATAAGCATTGTTCTCCCTTACTTTCTAATTATTATTAAATACTGCATTTGAGGAAGTCATTCGGCGGACACTTTAATGCAAAATAAGCACCTTTAAGTACTTTTTAAAAACGCTGCGCACCCTGTGACACTTTTAACCAAATAGACCATTCTATTATAAATACAAGTTATGCCTCAGTTGTATTAGATGTACAGGGAGAAAATTTTGATTTGTACCACATTCTAGTAATTATGAAATTGAAGGCAAGTATACCTGAAATTATCAAGGTTAGAAAAAAATTTTCCATTTTTTTTCCTCACCTTGATAATTTCAGCTCCTTAAGAAAATTGGTTTAAAGCAGGAATACAAAAATGAACACAGTTAAAAAATATTCAGCATTAAGAAATAGATGAGAATAAGAGAACACTTGAAACGGCTATAGTAGAAACTTGTAATATCATTGCATAGTTTGTTGATGGTAAGAACTCCCCCAGCCACTAAATCAGATACCGTCTGCTGCTATGGAAGCAACATTTCAGGGAGAGTAGCTTCTCTTCACTCTAGGACTAACACGATTGACCGGAGAAAAATATTACTTTTCTATCAACGACAAGAGCCAAAACTTGTCCTAAGCAGTGACCCCATATCCCAACTTGAAATAGTTATATCTTCTTACCATAGGGTCCAGACGAATGGCTTTTGAAGTTTTAACTTTAGACAAACTATAGGTAAAAAAAAAAAAAAAAGGACTGGTTTAACCAGAACTGTAGATTTACTAGTGAAAATAAAAATAGGGCGTATAAAATATGCTACAAAGAAGATATACTAGAACTGCTGTAGAAGATCTGCAAGAAAAATAAACAAAAAGATCTATAGAAAAAAAAGAGAGCATTTCATGAAAATTTTCTAAATGATGTTGCAACAATTTAAATGAATAAACAAATAACTATGTACCTAATCTACGAGGTATCCATCCAGTAAGTACTCTTTCACACTCTAAATCCACTAGAACTTCTTTGTCATCAACGACGGTATGATAAAAGTCTCTCACAGCTTTAATAGCATCGTATTTGTCATAAAATTCAATAAATCCATAGCCCTTTGAAAAACCTGTTACTATATCACGAATCAACCTGAACCTTTTAATATCGCCACACCGAGAAAACATCTGAAAAACAATGTAAAAGAATCAACACTATGTAAACTGGCTTTTAATGCTCACCGTAAACATTTAAATTTAATTTAACAATTTTTTTAAAATATGAAAGCTTTATTATAATATAATGATAAGCCAGACTTTAAAAAAAAAAAAACTTTTCATTTTCATATCAATTGTTTTTTTAATTAATAAATACAGATAGTTATTTAACAAATTTCCAAATTTTCCACTAGATGAAAAAAAAACAAAAAAACATGCTACATACATTGAAACATTTCAGAAATGTGGCTTATCATGTATTTGCTCGAGCCCTTCATATGTAAAGATAAAAAATGCAAAGTATTGGTAATATTGAAATAATCTCAGTAATATATAAGTAATAAGTTAATTTTGGGAATTAGCTAAGAAATAAAATAGACAATTTGCACTGATAAGTTTCTTATAATTATTCATACAAGCTAATATCAAAATTTGATTTTTAACTAGAAGTGTTTCACGCAATTTTGGACAACTCAAAGTTTAATCCAGAAGAAAATTTTGCTTATTTCTAAACTAATTGAAACTATTATTGCCACATGCAAATTCTAGTATTTTTCATAGAAAAAGTGCACCTTTTTGCAGCTTAAAACTCTTCCTTTATAAAGAAAAAGAGAATAAAAAAACCTTGTTAATTAAGTAACCACTGAAATATATAATTAAGTCAGTTTTAAGAAAGATATAAATAATATATTGCCTCTCTTAATTCTTAATTCGTATGTGGATAATTCAACTCAGTGAAGAACTTAAAGTGACAACTTCCAATTCTCACAATTTTTTAATCATGCAAATGTTAAAATTTAATTTTTCTTTCAAAATTTTTCCCATATTTATTCAAAGTTTGATCCAGAATAAAACCTTACTATTTTTCACTTATAAAAATATATTTTTTATACTAATAAATTCATCTCAAAACGGAATTTTTTTTAAGTAATATAAAATGAACCCAATTTAAGAGAACTGTTATCAAAGAAATTAAGTGGTTTTAATGACATAGCATTTTTAAACTAGTGAGGCAACTTTCTCACAATTTTTTAAGCACGCAAATATTAATTTTTTAATTAAATATCACCCATGAACTTCTAATTTACATATTAGCCACAAAAGAGATTCCAAGAATCAATTTCTGAGGGGGATCTTTTTTATAAAATATCACCCTTAAACTTTTAAGTTTCGTAGGAACCTGGGTGGTTTTCTTTGAACAAGTTGATTTGAAATAAGCTTTCTGATATTTTGCCCTAATCATGCCATTAGAAATTGCGGGCCATTGACCTCCAATGCCCAATTATCTTGAAAAAGGGTGGATGCAGGAATGCTTAGTTTAGCAATTAATTTTTTCCATTTAAGAAACAATGCTTTACACAATGAAATAATATAATTAAATTTTTATATTTATGTAAATAATTTATTTAAAATTTTTAATTTATTTATGCAAATTATTATGTAATGTAATTTAATTAATTTAAATAATGTCTCGTAAAATGTGGACAATGAATTTTTGAACATAAAATGCATCTTTACTTAAAAGATGCAAGGTAAATATTATTGGCCATAAATTATAATATGGAAGCATTTTTAGGATGATTTCCCATTGAAGTTATGTACAAATTGGTTACATTTTCTAAGGGGATAGTGGCAATTAGCAAACGATTTTTTATTCATCATTTTTTATATTTAATCATCCTGTAGCGTTGTTTACATACACATTTATTCTCTTAAACATTTGGATAAAATATACTCTTCCCATATTATAAATACATAAAATAAAATTCAAGCAAAATAAAGCATATCTAAAAGAGTTACTAACTCTTCTCAGAGTACTTTCATCAGTTTTAGGATTCAATCTTCCAACAAATACAGTAGCTTTTGGATGGTCAACAACCAATTTGTTTGGCTTATACTTTGCCTGAAAAATATAATGAAATTTTTAAATTAAGAAATAAAAGTTAAGAAACCTCAATTACTTTTATACACTTGTGGATAGTCCCTCAGTTCAACTCAACTCCCTCAATTCAAATTTTGATAATTTAGAATTGTTAATATTTGAGATAACAAAGATAATTAGATATTAAAATCATTAGAAAAATTCAACATGACAAAGATAATTAGATATTAAAATAAATAGAAATATTTTATAAAAACAGATATTTTTAAATAAGAAAAAGCTAGATAGAAACAAAAACAAAAATCGTTCTTAATTTTTAAACAAAAAAAATTTCAATATGCTGCCATAGCTACTTTTTCTTCTTTTGCAATGCGAGCTATAATTACACTTGATTTTTTCGATGTTTAGCTCAGCTCTTTTCAAAAGAAAATAAAACATCAGGTTTTTTTTTTAAAAGGAAAAAAATCCTGCATTTTACAGGTTTTTAAGAAGAAAAATTGAAAATTTCCTGTGCTTTCCAAGTTTTTTTTTTTTGCGACTTTTTCATTCCCTGTGTTTTTCCAGTTCAACCATTGCCATGGCAACCCTGTACTGCTCTAGTGTGATGACTAAATTTTCTTGATTTAAAGGCTAATATAAACATTAATTACCAACAAAGAATTACAAGATGTAAGAAAATTATAAATAACACAATAACATTCAATGGTTACCTATATAATTGGATTAAAGTATGGAAATTTAAAAAAAAATAATAATAATAAATAAGAAGAAATCTTACTTGCATGGCTCGAACAATGCCATGATCATGAGGAATGTTGTCGGTACCATCAATACTTCCGGCTTTTAAAGGATTATAAAAACGGGGAACAGCTTCCCAAGTTGAACTCATCCTAAATTATTATTTCAATAAAAAAGAACATTTTTTTAAAAAATTACTTTGCTACTTAAAGATAATTAATAATATAATCACATATGTATAGTTATTTGATCATATATTCATAAAACGCAAAATGATTATCGTAAGCAATTTTCTTTAAAAAAAAGCCTCGATAATATTTTGGCTAAAAATGTAATTAATTAGTTAGTTAACCAAATAGTTTCTTTTTTACTAATGAAATAATTAGTTTAATTTAAAGCAATCCTGGTTCAGAGTAATATAATAAATCTATGAAATAAACTGTGTTTAATCACTATTATAAAAGCAGCAGAGAGATTTCTGTATCGTGACTTGTGGAATAATATTCACAGTCTTGGTAGCTTCTGTGCAGGGGCCCACGAAAAACTAAAAAGCATCACCGAAAGGAACGAACTACAAAGGTATAACTCATACCCACCCCCAGCAAACATCTATATCTATTTTTTTAATTGTAAGTTTAAAATGTATTTGTACCTAGGCAATTGCATTTGGTGCAGCCTGACAGATCACAATATGGAAATGTCCCCAAACCAGCAGTTTTATTCAGTTCAATCAGTATTAATAAAAATATAATGAAATATTATGGAAAATATTTACCACTTAACTAATCCATTTGTTTTTTCAAATTTTTTCTAAAAATTCCAATTTGAACTCTCTAATAATTACAGCAGTTATTAAAATAGTCTTTAAAGTAAATAAAGGGGGGGGGTAGTGATGAAATGCTAAAGAAATTATATACAACAATTAGAAATCTTTATACTCATAGTTTTGAAAATGTTGATCAGTTCAAACAATATAGTTTATTTGAAATAAAAAGCAATGGTATTAAAATTTAATTTCATAACAAATTTAACAGGACAGGAAATTTCTAACATGGATTATGAAACAATATTATATATATAAAGATGAAGTTAAACTTACATAAAACACCAGTACGCCCAATATTTTTGTAGGAAAGTGAATGCTAGACTATAAACAAAAATGGAAAAATAAGCTCTTAATTTTCTAAAAGTATTTGATGTATTCGTTGCATTAAAAAAGAAAATGTTGAGAATTATAGAAGAACATCAATGAAAAAAAAATAGTAACAATAACGTCTTAGGAATATCATATTTTGCTAATAAGCCAACAAACTTTGGGATCGAAATCAAGAAGTATTTTGTCTTTGTTTTTTTGACAAATAGCTAAAAAAAAACCTCTTGCATTCCTTAAAAAGAACGAGAATTCCTTTATTCTACTTGTTCAAAATCGGAAACAAGTCTATAATTAAAACAAACCGCTAATCTAAAACAAACCACTTTAAATTATCTATGTCTGCCCGACTTTTGGATACCAGAAATCAAACATTACCCTACTGTCTAGAATGTGGACTTTATATCAACCCTATACTTGGTAAGATGAAAATGATCGCCAAGAGCTTAGTTGGCGCAATTTAAGCACAATTTGTGGAAAAGTGTGAGGGGATTTAGGATCGAAGTTGCGAAAATATTTTTTTTTTCTTGAACAGAGATAGATAAAAATATCTACAATATTCTCAAGATAAAGAATATCTATAATATTTTTGTCATTAGAAGAGATTTGTGGTTATGCTGGAAGTAAGTGTTTGATATACTTGCTGATACTTTTCCATTTCACCGGCTAGCAAATTTATCGTATTATGCACTTAGAAAAGGAAAAAAAATGATAATTTTAAATAAAGGAATATTTTATTGAAGAAATATTAAATAAAGGAATAATTTATTACATATTTACCATGTCCGGAGTTCGAACCCCGAATCCTCGGGGCTAGAAATTTGTTGCTTCCTATTATTTTACCCTACCGGTCACACTGGGCTGTTTGACTAAAAACAAGGTTAAGTATTTCCAGTAATTTTTCAATTTAACCGAATTTGGCTAAGCCCCCTAATTTCTAACTGTGCCACATTGTGGGTACCTAAATTGTCAATAATATTTTCCTTTGATGGTCATATATTATCTTATAATATAATAGCTGACTGAGTTGGAAGTTTATAGGTTAGTATTAAAGGGAACTATATGGCCATATAAATACATGCAAGTATATGAGCAACAATTTCTCCATTTTAACACTATTATACGCACATAAAAATATCTACCTACGTACTTAAATATTGTGCTACATTGTGGCTCCTCTAATATGTCTATAATTATTTCCTTTGCTTTGGTAGCATAATATATTATAAAATAATCCCTTATTGATATTATAGGTTACTATTAAGGGAAAATATGGGATCATATATATATACACACAAACAAACAAAAATTATTTTAACACTATTGTACCACATAAAATATATTACATACTTAAATATTATGCCAAATTGAAGGTCGCCTAATTCGTCTATTTCCTTTCATTAAATCTTATGTTATACAGGCTATAAATTGTACTCTCATATTATCTGAGCAAAATTGACAGAAGTGTTGGCTGCATATTTTATAGGATCACGCATTATATAGTTCAAATTGCCACATAATATATAGGGCAACAAATTGTATGAACCTCAATTATTATTATCATCATCATTGTCTAGGCCATTGTTTCTCAACGGGGGTGATACCGCCCCCTTGGGGGCATTGGGAGCATGCTGAGGAGCGGTGAACTTGTTTTGGGTGGTAGGGGGCGTTGGGTGTGTTTTGGGCGGTAGGGGGGCGATGAGTATGTTTTGTCTTTGATAAAATTTAATTTTAAATTTTATGAGAAAACACAAATATAACAATACAACACTTAGAAATAAAGACTTACAAATAAAATTATTAAATTAAATTTATTTAATAAATAAAATTAATCTGAAATTAATATTAAAGAAGAAAAAAAGATTAAATTAAGATTATCTGATACACTTTTTGTACCACCAATAAAACAAACTTATAGGACGCCTATTCTCCGATCCGAACCAACACAGCACAGTAGTTTTTGCCTCTGATTCCTTCAAGCTATTTCGCGCTCATTCAAGGCATTTGGCGGAAATCGAAGTGCATGAGCTTTCGGTATGAAAGTTTGATTTGACCCGTGTTTCTTATGATCATTTTCGTTACCTTCCTTACAGTTTTTCCCCCAGTTTTGATTCAACCTCATTGTTTATTTGGCCAGGTATAAGCGCGAATTTGTTCTTTACCATAAATTCTTTATTAATTTGGAGAAATAGATGTTTTTCTTTCATTGTTGGAGCATTTGTTATTCGGCCACCAACAATGCCGAATAACAAAAAGAAGTGTCATCAATACCGTTCCACGTACTTGAAGTTTGGATTTGTTCAATCGCTGTTGAACTCTCAACTGCCCAATCGAATGCCAATCGAATGAGACAATGAAATCTTTCCATTAGCTGGAGCATTTTCAAAAAACTCATCCGGATAAACAAAATAAAGATTTGTCATTTTTCACAAACATCAAAGACAAGTTTCTTAAGGCACCTTCGGTCTCAGAGCAACCTTATCACAAAAATGCGACGATGGTTCGATAGCTTCTTATAATACATCAAATTTTTTTCCTAATTCTGGGAAAGCTCATACCATCGGAGCAGAGTTGATACTGCCGGTTGTCAAGGAAGTTTTAGAAACAGTTTTACACCATTCAGCCACATCCAATGCAATAAAAAAAATCCCTTTAAGCAACGATACAGTGCGTGGACAAAATGGTGAGATGGCTGAAGACGTTGAAGTTTCTTTATGCAAACTTTCTGTATCCAACGAATTTTCCCTTCAAGTTGATGAATCAACCTTGCCATATAATGGTAGGCGTAGGTCCGGTTTGTAAAGGTAGGATAAAATCAGGGCTAAAGAGAATAGAAGGGCTAGTTCACTCCGCTCTTAGAGCTGAAGCTACGATTTCCCCCCTTATAACGTCACTGTGTCCACAGATCTCGGTGATCGCAAGCAAATATATTACGATAACTTTGCATCTTTCTCTTTGTAAAAATAAGTTAGATAAAAATAAAGAACCAGAAAATGGTTATTAGCTTTCTAACTTTACGTAATTAACACATTATTTCCGTTCATAAACATAGTTAAAAAAAAACTTTCTTGGCCATTATATTAAAAAAAAAATACCTTAGTGCCTGCCATAAAAAAAATAATAAAAAAAAAAACATTTTAAACTTATAAAAATATTTTACTAGTTGGCAAAAATGACACTTATAAATCAGGGATGGCCTAACTGCGGCTCTTTGAAGGATTATTTGTGGCTCTCGATAAATGTACCAGAGTTTCCTTTTCATTTTTGTGCTATTGTATTTTAAGAAAATATTATCGTTCCGTATGTGTTTCAAAATGCCTTTTAAATTACTCACAACAAATATGAAAGACTAAGTGCAACATTGTAACAAATTTCATTTCCGTCCAAGTTAAGAATGATATGACTCATCGAAAACTGCGTGAACGAACATAAACAGTGGCGTACCGACTCCAGACCGATTAACACGATCTGCCAATAATTTATTCCTTTTTTCTTAGAAAAAATTTTGCTAAAAGGAATATTGACGTATTCCAAAATAGATTTCAAGACTTGAAATATTTTAAATCGTCTCTTGATTTTTTTTTTTTTTTTTTTTTTTTTTTTTTTTTGGAATCCATTTGAAATTAACATAATTCAATGTGAGTTTTCCATTTCCAATATAATTATGACCCAAAATGCATCTGAAGAATTAGAATTATTAGAGATGCAAGAAGATCAAGCTCTACAATTAAAATATAAATCGACGTCGATTACTGAATTTTGGAAATTTGTACCAGAATCGAAGTATCCTGAATTAAAAAAAGGCTGTTTGTCGAATTATTTCAAGATTCGGTAAAACGTACTTAAGTGAATAATCTTATTAAACTTTAAAATTCGTGAAATCCAAACACCGATCAGTATTAACTAACCAGCATCTCAAAGAACTACTGAGAAGTGTTGTCTCCAATTATTCACCAAACTTTAAAGAATTATCAAGAGAAGTAAAATAAAAGTGTTAAGTTTTTAAAATTTAAATTCAATACACATATTTTGTACTTTTATTTATATGTTTTCAATAAATATAATTTCTGTAAAAAAATATTTTATCACCTTATTTGCATACCTTTTAAATACGTATTTAATTGCGGCTCGCGACAAATTTCAAATTTTGAAAAATGGCTCGACTATCAAGGAGCTTGGCCACCCCTACTATAAATACTTTATTTTAAAACGTTCAGTTTTAACTTAAATTATTAAGAAAAATGAAAGCATATATCGACACTTTTTTATCTACATATTCTTTTATAACAATAAGTTGAGTTAAATTTAGAATCCCTGATTTTAAAATATGCCGTTAATAGCAATTTGTTCATACTTAATCATTAGGAAACATCAGCCTTAAACGCTAATTACTGAAACAAAATAATAATTTAGGTTCATAATGGCATTAGAAATTTTACAATTGTTTATAGATATTTAAATTTAAGATGATATAATTTATAGATATTTAAATTTAAGAAAATATAATTTTTAAAAAAATCATAAATATTTAGAATAACTACATTAAAAAATATGTTTTGAAATTAGGAGAACTTCAACTATACGCTATATATTTTATTTATACTTTTTATTTACGTTTTAATTTTATTTGACTTAATTTTTTCATTTTTAATTTTTTTCACCTGCCTTTCTTTTTAAAGTAACGAGGCGGTTTCTTGAATTTTTATAAAAGTTCTTAACGATAGAAAAAACGTATTGCCGTTTTATATTAACTGCGTCATTTCGGAATCCATTCTTTACATAGTTGTTCATTTACTTTAGGGAACACGCGGAAAATTATATTTTTTCCTTTTGTTTTTCTATCAGAATTTTTGCAAGTTGCAATCGCGCAAACTGGCATTCCGTTAATAGTTTTAAATTTTTGTAAATTCACTGCAAAAACTGAGGAAAGTCATTATAGAAAATAACAAATGTCTTAGAATATGTCACAAAAAGAAATGCTCCAATATTTGTTAGAGCTAGTAAGACCGAACGCTCTCTTCTTAAAGCATACCACACCAAAGCATAACTTACACAAACATAATAAAACAAAGCATACCACCTTAAAGCATAGAAACCACGAGCATACCACACATGAAAAGCAGCGAAAGCAGCCTCTTCTTCAGCTTTGAATAGGACGCCGTAGAAGGCTGCAAAACTGAAAATTGTAGTTTAAATATCATATCGTTTAAATATCATATCGTTTTCAAAGAGAAACGAAAGTGGAGAAAAATTTGTTGTGTTCTGGTTAGTAAACAATGTGATTTATTTTTAACCTACTTACAAATGAGTTACAAAGTTGTAAGAAGATGGTGCTGATCATTGAGAGTTTTGCAGCCAGCAGCGCCATCAGTTGACAATTTTCGAAACTTGAAACTAGGTGAAAACAAACCAACTGTCATCGTAATACGCAGTACGCGTCATCATACGACGCTAAGGGTGCTTCCCCTATTATAAACTGTTTCTACGTGTGCCTATGAGCAGGTATTTTTATTTATCTAAATTATCTCAACTTTAATCTATTCTAATAGTTATAGTCTCGATGACTCTGGGGATAGAGCATTCTCCTTCCAATGAGGTGAACCGGGTTCGAATCCCAGCGATACGAATTCCACATCCGGCTTACACCGACCACGGTGCTGACGTGAAATATCCTCAGTGGTAGACGGATGATGGGTTAGAGTCCCCTTGTCGTCATTCTAACCGTGGAAGGCTCTTGTGGTCTTCCTCTTCATGTAACGCAAAGGCTGGTTAGTTCCATCAAAAAGACAAATTTCTCCCCATACTTTATCCAAGAGTTCCCTTGCCTTCTGGATCTGGTTCAAAATGACAAGGCCACGGATTTCTTCAGAAGCACACAAAGTTAAGAATTTTAGGAACAATTGCAATTCTCAATAGTATAATTTGGTGGCGTACTGTGAAAATATTTCTCTTTTATTTTTGATTTTCGCCCTATATTTGACAGTTGAAAGCTGTTTTACAGTTTTTCACCCTAACCATAAACAAGCTTTCAATTCTAAACTCTAGATTTTGCATACCGTACGATAACTTTACAGTTAACGAATACTTTTTGTTCTTACTTTTCCTCAACTACATTATGGTTTTTAACATGAAATTGAAGATGAACATGTTTTCCCTCTCATTTAATTTCTCTCCAAATATCTCCTTACGTAGGTTAATCTATCCAAATGCTTGATTCAGCCTGGTTGGTAGGGCACTGGACCCATGTCCAATAGTTAGTGGGTTCGATCCCCGCTTGCCGAAGACTCTAGATTATCTCAACTTTAAAGTCGTGTAGTAAACGGTGACTCATGCATGTTAAATCTGTCGAGTCTCAAAGTCCTCTATGTTTCCATAACAGATCAATACCTCTGGGGGAACTGATCCAGGAGTTTCCTTGTTTTCTGAATTGATACAAAAATTACAAATCTACGGGGTTGAACATTAGTAGTCGTAAACCCAAAAATTGAGTCGGCGGTTCAAGGACGGTTATAAAATAAAATGAAATCGAACTTACCACGAAGTTGTGACCAGATGATTCCAATCTATGCTCCCCACATTCCACCGAATACGAAGAATATGTGTGTGTTGACGGAATTGGGCTCCCATGGAAGAAGCAGAGCGATAGATGCGACATTCAATAGAGCAGCCAATGAGAATATCCACTCTCTCCCCGTCACCTTCAACCAGACGTGGATGCGAACAGAGCGCAGAACAATCCGTAGCAGATAGAGACCAGTGCTACGTGGTAAGTACCCCAAGCGCACACTATGTATGCCTAAAGGAGAAAAGTGATTAGTAAGCCACGAATGGATGTGGTTTTTGGTATTTCGTAATGACCTCCCTTAATAGGAACAGTGTATCTGCGCACCTGGAAAGTCATGAGAATTCATGGAAAGTCATGAATTTCGGTATTGAAAAATTTTTTTTCATGAAATGTCACGATTTTAACTATTTTGTTTAAAAAAAATCATGGAAAGTCATAATTTTAGATCGCCGAAATTTTTCAAATGTATTTCAATGTGTTCCGAATATCTTAATTTGTAACAAAATCCTTACTCACGGTCATATTTTATTAAAATATAAAATGTTTTTATCGTGCTCTTTAGAAATTAGGGTGTTCTTTCAAGAAATGAAGGAAAAAATATCATTTCTAGAGTGAATTACCTTTTAAACTTTGATTTCAGAATTATTGTTATTATTTATTTATTTTATTTCATCAATTTAAAATTCTAGCTGAAGCAAGCCAGTCATTGGCGAATTTTTTTTATATTCCAAAATGAGAACAGAAAAATCAAGAGTATTTCTCTCCTTTCAGATGAACAAGAAAAGTATTTTTAGAATATAATTGTGCAGGAAGAGAGAAAGAAAAGAAAAATTATTTGCTTTTGTATTTTTTTCAACTATTTTATTGCTTCAACTCTTTCTTTACTCTGTTTTTTTTTTAAATTTAAAATCTATGAATATGAAGAGATGCAGAGTATAACAGTTCAGAGTTAACAAACCTATTATTTTAATGAATGTTATTATAATGCTTTTCTAAATGTATTGTTGTGTTTTTGTGGGAGAAAGTAGTAACTTCGTTAAGTCATGAAAACGTTAAGTCTTCGTTAAGTCTTGGAATGAGTCGTGGAAAGTCCTGAATTTGAAAATACAAAATGTAGCAGATACCCTGCATGAATTTTCGCGTGGAAATTGGAATTATTTTCCGTATCAATAATTTCTCGAATAAATCATAATGAGTGTGTATTAATTTTATTTGGGAAACGAAAAAATACTGATCAATGGAAGAATGATGTGTGTTTGCTAAGTTGGAAAAATATAGCTCAATAATGGGAAATATCGATAATTTAGACATTAAATTTCGATATTAAAAGTTTTCGGTTAGAGTGTTCGGAAATGCAGTCGCCATAACTTGGTGCCTATTGTTGACCAGAACTGTTTATTGCCCATTACACTTTCTTAGTTCAATTAACTCATTGATTTTACAAATTCGTTTTGTTAAGACACGGTTCCCAGTAGAAGTCAAGCATCACAGGCTGCGGTCAGTGTGCGGGTGGGTGAGTCTGCGTAGGGACCGAGGGTGTGTGGTATGGGTCCTCGTTAAACTGTTCTAGCGTAAAGTGCTCGACTTCGCGTGCAGGTCGTCGGGCTACCGAAGCGGGGGTGCCATTCTCTCTGTGATGGCATGTCTTCGGATCGTCCTCAGGAATGTTTGCCAGACCGTCGCCAATAGACCATTGTGCATCTCTAGTGCGACGTAAATGAACAACAACAACTTATCAAAGATTCGGTCAAAAGGTATTTAAACAGATAAGTTATTAAAAACGTCCAAGATCAAAATTATTTAGAAATAAAAATTTAAACATCAGATTAAAAGTTACTCAATACAAAACTTAGTCAGAATTTTCTAGAAATTTAAAGCTTTTCGCTAAAAACGGGAAAGTCTGATTATCCGATTAAAAACTAGTCGGTAGAAAAAAAAATTCAACTCCGATCAATAAATCAAAATTTATTCAAAGCAATATTTTTTCTAGTTTCTGTGCACAGTAAATATAAATAAAATAGTTAAAAAAAACACTAATATAATGCATCTTACCCCTTATTTATGTGCTCTATAGGTGATCAGAATGATTAAACTTTGTGCATATCGGTGTTTTGCGTGACAATCTCTTTTATACAAATCCTTGATATGGACAATGTATTACACTTTTTAGATAATTATGATCGTAAAATAATACGCGATGGCTAATGCTGTTTTTTTTTTTTTGTCTGCATTATCTTATTTTTATCATTCCATTTCCTTTTTTATGGTCATTCATTTCAATGCATTTGGCTTTTTATAGACTTTGTTTTTTGATAAAAATGAAGTCGATTTTAAGAATATTCACCTTCATGCTTAAAGCGTGATTTTTTAATTCACGCAAAGTAAAAAAATAGTCGTAAAAATTCCAAAACAGTTAAAAACATTGTAAAACTCTTCATTTCGCACTTCCTATGCTATAAAAAAAAAAAAAAAAAAAAAAAAAAAAAAACAGCGGCAAATTAGGCTTGGAGAATCAGTCACCTTATCAACCTGCAACTATTTTATAGTGGTCAAAAAAATTCTTTTAAATGTATTTTCAATAAAATACACAGCCTGCGTTCTTTCGAACGAACCCCATTGCTGAACGTATTATATTGATTAGTAAAATGATAAAAATAGAGAATTAATCAGTACATATTCTTGAAAGTTTAATTTAGATATTAATTAATTGTATAGCATAACGAGTTAATAATATGAGTTGCAGGATTAAAATTCAAAACGATCTTTCTGAACCCTTTGTAACTGAAATAGGCTTGCGTCATTCCCTTGCCTTGGATAAGTGTATCCGAGATAGTGGATTGGACCGAAGAGGCACTCTCTGGAATAGGTCTCTTCAAGTTTTGGCCTACGCTGATGATATCATTTATTGGAAGGTCAGAAAGAGACGTCAGAGAGGCCCCATTTCCACAAATATGGGCCACAAATATGTTGTTGTTGTAGTTCATTTACGTCGCTCTACGGCTGCACAATGGGCTGTTATCGATGGTTTGAGAAACATCCCTGAGGATCATCCGAAGATGCCATCACAATTTTGATCTTCTGCAGAGGGGATAGCACCCCCCACTTCTGTAGCCCGATGACCTGCTCGCGAAATCGAGCACTTTACGGTAGAACACTCTGTAGCCTTGTAATTTTGAACCCAATCCAGAAGACAAGAGAACTCTTGATTCAAGTGTTGGAAGAATATTGCCTGTATGGAGGATTTTTTGATGGAACTAACCAGCACATTTGCGTTACATGGAGAGGAAAACCTCCCACAGTTAGCCTGACTGCAAGGGGACTCTAATCCATGATCCGTCTACCACTGAGGATATTTTACGTCACCAAGCCGCATGCGGAATTCGTATTGATCAGCCATCAATGGGATTCGAACCCGGTTCACCTCATTGGAAGGCTCCATCCCCTGACCCATCACGGCTCAATTTAATTGAATTGTTTTAACGCTCGGCCTTCTATGGAACACTTTTTGGGAACCGGTGTTCTAGAGAAACACGACATTTTCACGACGAAATTTTGACTCCAATTTTAAGGAATCACCACAAATTGAAAATAGGGTCCAACAATTTTGTTAATTTGAGTCGCTTACTGTGAGTTTATTTTTTTCATCACGTTTTCCTTGCATTGAAGCAGAATAAATTTTTGAAGAATTAAAAAGTAGTTTGAGTTATTTAGTAAATTTAACGTCGATTTAAACATTTTTTTCTTATAACATAAACTAATTTTTATATTGAAATTTCTACTTCGCGTTTTACAATGCAAAGTGATTCTTTATTTGTTCAAAGCTTTTTAAATAACTTCAGAAAAATATTCTACTTTTTATCGATTACTTTTGAAATTTTGACCACACTCGAATTAGATTTTTTTTCATACCCTTGTGGGGAAAATGTAATTATTTCCTCATCTTCATTGTTTAAAACAACCAATAGTTCAAACATTAATAGTTTTTCAGTGTTTAGTTTTTTAATTTTACGCAATGTTTTTTCATTATTTTTTGAATACATTGCTCATTGAAATTCCTAAAGGCCTGGTTTCTTAGGACAGGTCGGCGTTCTAAAACGTCAGCTTGAAGCGAGCGCTAGCACCTGAATGGTCAATTTGTGAGTTCGACAGTATATGTCATAGAACGCTCAGCTCAGACGACTGACGTCAGAATAAACTGTATATAGTTGGATTACTGTATATAGTTGGATTACAACGTAACGTTAACAACAGAAGCGGACAACATCCGACAGAGCATTGAAAGATTTTGATTATAATATTAAACATAGCTTCATCTTCACTTATCTAATCTATAATGTGTTTTTTCTTGAACAAAGTCATTATTTGTTCTCTAAAGCACTGATCGACGGTAATAATATCAATACAAATTCAAAATAAATATTTGTTTATGTTATTAAAGCATGCACAATGCGAGATAAGTCTGCGTTGGAACGACTGCTCACGCTGAGCTTACAAAACTGTATTTTGTCGGTACGTCAACTTACCGCTGACGCCCAGAGAAGGAGCTAATCTTAAAAAATGAGCTTTAAGATCTGTAGTCGCAGCGCTGTACAAGAAAGAAAAAAAAACAGTGGTTATTTATAGAGTTTCCGCAACAGCCCGTAGTGGGTCATGGGGGATAAGACTGCACAATCTCGTGACCAACGGCATGATTTTAGCAAAGTGTTAAGAACTGCGCACAGGCCACCTTTACTTTACACACCAACTGGTACCAATCGATCTGAGGCTGAGTAGGCTTCAAACCGCCTCCGGGAATCGAATCCCAGCTCTTCTCAATGACAGCCTTAACTGAGCGATCACGGCTCGAAACAGTGCTCGAAACAGACTCACCGTGTAGTAAATGGTGATTGGTGTATGTTAAAGCTGTTGGATCACAAAGTCCTCCATGCTCCCATAACAAATCAGTACCTCTGGGAGTATTGAATTGGAGATGGATCGTTTTCCGGTTCAGGTCAAAATGACGATCTGTGGATGAATGAATGGATGTATGAATGGTTCCGCTCGATAATCGGGAGTGCCAGAAGTTAAATTCTTGACCATAGATGACGCCACTGGAAAACAAGAATAATCGCACCCTCTTTGCCTTAATGGCCGATGACAACAGCAACAACAATACATAAATTGCACCATCAGAAAAGTTCCCAATTTTCTATATTGGGTATAAATTTAATAGGATTCAGAATTTATCATTAAAATGGAAAATCCTCTGTATTCCTTTTAGTTCTTTATTCAACGTTATATTAGGAAGAAAAAATTCAACTCTGTGTTTTAATTTTTAGAACATCATTTTACGTGACAATTTATTTTATTTCATGTAAAATTTATGAAGTTTTAAAATTTATGAAGACTTAAACTTCTGATATTTAGTTTATCCGTTGATTCTTTTAAAAGTTTAATTTGTAATGTTTGATATTTTCTTTAAAAAAAAGATAAAATTGATAAAACTCAAAAATATTCCTTATTATATTATTACTATTTGCTTCAGAAGAATATTTTTTTGGAGGAATGAATTTTAATTGACACATTTAAAACATTATTGTATTTAATATTTATTTTCAGCAATAAATTGTTCTAGATTTATAATTTCTCCCAAACCCAGGAGTTCGACAACAAAATTCTTTATTATTGCAAATGTTCTACATGGATTATGCCATCGCACAGTGGGCCAGAAGACCATGATCTTTGGCCAAAGTCCAAATTAAATTTTCAACTAAAATATGTGTAGGCAGTTTTAATATCGCCCAAATTAAGTTTTCATAATCATTTCAAACATTATAATTTACTTTTTGGACCGACGAGGGTACAATGTAGTGAAAAATATGTTCAAAAAAATTTTTTTTTTAAATGTAACTTTTAAATTTATATTTCAGAAATATATATAGGAATTTCACCTTTCTGTTACATTCTTACCAGAGTAATTAGTCTGAAATTATAGTACAATTTTTCAATTTGTTGAATTAGTTAATACTCTTGACAAACTTACAGTTTAAATCTTATCATTTGACATTTTACAATGTTTGACTCACTTTCGAAACTTATCTCCAAAAAGTTCCGCGGGGTAATTAGCTCAACTTTTTTTTTGTTGTTTTCTTTGATGTTTCTTTCGAAATGGGACAGGTTTTTTCTTTCGAAAAAACCTGTCCCATTTTGCCATATTGCAAAGGTGGACAAAATATACCGAAAAACAAAAATTATGTTTTTTTTCCATGTTATTTCGTAATTAATTAGCGCTATTTTGTAATATTATTTCGGAAATATAATTTGCTTTTTATTTTTAATATAAAATTACGAAAATTATTATATTTTCATTGCTATATTTTATTACTTAAACGTACTATATTATTTTTTTATATTTGTGCTCGCCATATTTCAGCCACCATTTTTTTTTGTTGGAATTTTTAGTGTATTTCAAAATTTCAACTATGAATTCAATTTACCTGCACATGAAAACCCCCAAATTTTGAAGCAAATTTTATCGAAATACTAATTTTGGCCACGAAACCTTGGATACTGGCCCACTGTGCATCGGGCGAGCCATAAAGGTTTTCTTTGATTTTCTTCATTGTTATGCTGATTACTGCCATTGCAAATCTTCCATGAAAATAGGTTGTGACGGTTACTTTTTTTTTCTTCATTGTGATCAAAATTAGACAGCGTTAAACATTGCTTTCCACGAATTTATGGTCTATTATCAACGCCGATGATAAAATAAATGAGACATAGCATTTTTACACACAATTTGAGTTAAATTCTAATACATAATATGCATTGCAATGTTCTATATTTCAATCAAAAATATAAAAAATTTAAAAAACTTTCTTTTTTATTAAAAGTGTAAGATTAATTGAAACCAGTGGGGAAATACACATAAATTCTATCACCGTTGTTACTTGTAAATGTACACAAAAATCTATGCATTATTTATTTTTGTTTTAATATTAAATAAGAGTAAAACTTGCTAAGGTGCTAATTTTTCTGAAATTGGCGTAATTTGTTTAGTTTTTGGTAACCCTTTAAGATGACGTTGATTCTCGATCAAAATAAACTAATTCCAATTGGAAAGCTATCAAGTAAGTGTCCTTAAAACTCAAATTAATTGTATTTAATATTTTATCTTATATGTATTGAAATTTTTTCCCTGATTTAACATTTTTTCACATAGAATCAACAAAAATAATAATAGTCCTCTGAAATATACGTATTAATTTAATTAGCTAAATTGACACAATGAATTGAAGTATAGTTGGCCTGCTGAAATTAGTGCAAGTTGATATTGGATTTTTAATATCATGATATATATTCAGAAAAATAACACTATTTAACAATCACGTTATTTTCCTAATTTATCACGTTATTTTTCTAATTGAACTTAGTTACATTATTTTGACATAACATAATATTCAAACTTCATATCCTAATTTTTGAAAATTTAGATTTCTCAAATCGGCAGGCCTCGCAATCAGCGAATTCAATTAACAAGCAATTAACTTCAAATTTAGAGTGTTTGTATAAAATTATATTCTTTAATAGGTGTTTACATTGAATTTTATTTTATGGTGATTATATTATTTAATTAGAAATTTTGGTTGTTTGTAGAAATTGAGAATTTTTTTTATCAAATATACAATATCAAATCAAATATGCAATAATCTGGCGAAAACAACTAAATTTAGAAAAATTCTATTTATAATTCTGAATGTATTTAATGAAAAGATTGCTATATTTAAATTATGAAATTGTTCATGGAGTATGAATAGACTGAAATGTAATAAAATTATGAGTGCAAAGTAAAAATAGTTGTTCTAAAAGTTCTGATAGAAACGTAATCTACATCCTTGCATTTGGGAATTTTATTTTGACTTGAAAAATTTGATGAGAGATACTGATAGTTGCATTTATTTTTTTTTTTACTTTAATCATTATATTAGGATTGATTTTTTAAAAAAAAATTATTCATATGATTAATAGACTTTTATACAGCTTATTTCTTATAAACTTCCGAAATATTAAATAAATATGAATTATTAATTGAATTTAACTATAGCTGGATAAAAATAGCTAACATTATCTCTCAGACCCTTATAGAAAACTTTTTAGGCAATGCTGACCAAAAAATACTTCGCCCAAATGAAGTGGCTTAGCGAAATATTTTTTTTTTTTATTCATTATGTGTTAATATAGATCCAAATTTCTTAATTTATTACAGGTGCATTTTTCTGCGTTAAGGGTAAAATCTTCCAAACACAGCTCACTTTCTAACAATTATTTTTTTTTTTTTTTTTTTTTTAAATTTGCAGTTATTTAGAGATCTAAGATAAACAGTTCTTCATCATTGAAATTTCTTCTATTTATAAAATCAGTTATTGATCAAAATTTAAATATGGATGAAAAAAATTTAAACTGCTTATTTTGGATTTTATACTTTAATACAAATAAAATTTTATATTTTAAAATTTTTTTTAATAATTGACCCTCAAATGAAGGCAAATTTTTCCCAATATTTCATTCATTTTGATAACATGAAACATAATGCTGGATCTCAGCATAATCAAAACCTAATTAAACGAAACTGGCCAAGCCATGATGGCTCAAGGGATTGAGCGTTCGTCTTCTAATGAGGTGAACCAGGTTCGAATCCCAGCGATGGCTGGTTGATACGAATTCCGCATCCGGCTTGCACCGGCAACAGTGCTGACAAAAAATATCCTCAGTATGCAGGCGGGTCATTGGTTAGAGTCCCCTTGCGGTCAGACTAATCGCGGGAGGTTTTCGTAATTTTCCACTCCATTAAACACAAATGTTAGTTCCATCAAAAAGTCCTATACGAAGGAAAATTTCTCCCAATCTTTGATCCAGGAGTTCCCTTGTTTTCTGGATTGGGCTCAAAATTAAAAGTTGAGCATAGGTAGTCATAGGCCCGGAATCGGGCCGGCTGTTCAACGACAGTTATAAAATAAAATTAAAAAAAAAAAAAAAAAACATTTTAAAAGAAGCACAATTAGTTAAAAACGTTGGAATGAACTGCAGCCAGAGAACTTATTTTTGATACTCAAAAAATTAAGTTAGATATTCCTTTTTAGAAACACGTTTAATTTAAAACTGTATTAAATCTGTTAAGTTTTTCAATTTGGTATAGAATAAGCATAAAACTTAAACGTATTTTATTTTACAACAGCTGTTTGATACGAATTCCGCATCTGGCTTGCACCGACCTCAGTGCTGACATAAAAATAACCTCAGTGGTAGAGGGATCATGGGTTGATGTCCCTTTGCCGTCGGGTTAAACCGTGGGTGGTTTCCAGGTATTTATTCTCCCTGTGACGCAAATGGGGGTTAATTCCATCATAAAGTGCTCCACAAATTCAAATTTCTTCCAATACTTGATCCAGGCGTTCCCTTATCTTCTGATTTAGGTCCTAAATTACACGGTTGTAGGGTTGAACATTACTAGTCGTAAACACAAAATTGAGTCAGCTGTTCAAATGACGGTTTTAAAATACTACAATTAAATAGCAGTAGAAAGACTACACATTGCTGTATATCTAGAAAGTGTGAAGGTTATAAAGTGTCTACCACTAAAATTTTTCAACTCAAATTCAACAGTATATAAGGCGTGACTCTATGTTGAGGTACCATTAGATAAACTACGGTTGACAAGGTGGATTATATTTTCCCTTACATTGGTAACTTTCGGACACGGTCTGACCACGCCTACCTAGACAGAAACATCTACTTCGATAGATGGCCCATATTAGACAGTTATATGCCATTTGCCACCGTCGCGTTGTCCCTATCAAGCTGTTGATACTCAGTCTCGATCGCATATAAGGTCAGCCTGTATACATTCGACTACTAATAGCAACACGGAAGGGACTTCGACCGTCATGAACTTAATACAGCTCTCATAAGAGTCCTTAAAGTTTGGTGATCTTAATACAACTCTCCCAGTTTCTCACATTCAATTCAATTCCCAGTTTTTTACAGAACATCAATGCGTCATCCAGAGATTCTTCGATTTATATTCCAGATAAAATTCTGTTGGGGAGTACTACACTACAATTAATCAACTCAAATATAAAAGGCATGTTAACTCGACTCTATGTCGAGGTACCTTTTTCATAGATGAAGGTTGACATTGTCGAAAACACTTTTCCCACAGTGTGTCACTTTAAGAGTAGATAAACTAGATTATCGAAATAGTTCTACGAATTTAATTAGAGTCATTAAAATGCTATTGTGTTTCATTAGTTTTGTTGAGTGAAAATATTTGATCAAACTGACTTAGTTTCTTAACGGAACATAAGTTTCGCAGATAACTGAGTTTTTTTTTCCTCTGTAAACAATATAGAAGATGGGTTAAAATACTCTTTTTTTATATGAATGTTTTATATGCAGTTAATGTTTATTTAGTTTAATTTATGCCCAATGCAACTCTTTTTAATTATAATGATTTTTAGTGAACATATGTTTAATACTTTTTCAAGAAACTTTTCCGATTTGACTCTTTTTAAGTATTCTTTTTTTTTTCTTTGTTTCATCGCAAAACAGCACTTTTTGAAATCGCGATCTACATCCTGATTTGTTAAAAGCATAAATTTTAATGTAAAATTTGATGGAAGTCTTGCTATGTTGAATATCATATTTTTTAACCAGTATATTCCATTTTATGCAAAATGCCTTTTTTTTACATCAATAATTATTTTAAAATCCAGCGTAAAATTTTTTTAATCTGTTTCAGTATTCTAAACTGTTTCATTTAAGTTTTTAAGTTTTTTTTTCAAAATTAAGATCCGGAATTGGAAGACCGCACCAAATGCAAACAAATATTAAGAGAGACAGATTTTTACAAATGGAATTCTTTAAGATTTTAAGAACATCTCACGTTTAAGATTTGACAGTTTAGTTATGTTAGGCATTACGTTATATGTATAATTTTGTTATGAATGACCTGATTTCTTTTCGGATAAAAGTTAAAATAAAATAAATTTAAAAAGACTGTTTTTACGATATGGGCCCACTGAGCAAAGTGATCATAACTTGAATTAAAAGCCTAGACTAATTTATTCTATTATTATTTTTATTATTAATGCATTTCGTGACCATTATAATTTCATAAGATTTTCCTCTATTTTTCCACCACAGGAATAATTCTAAAAAGTTAAATTAAACATAACTTAACTTAAAATAATTTCTAATTAATAAAAATCGTGGAATTAAATATATTTAGGGTTAAAACAATTATAAATTATAATGCAGAAAAACCTAAATTTGATGGATAAAATTTAAAAAATATCTTCGCAATTGTAAATTTATAGTAATTTTTTTTACTATTTTCTAATAATAAAATAAATTCTTATTATGCTTAAATCCGTAGTATTTCTCTATAGCGAAAAATTAGTAGTTAGGTTTTCTACTTGAAAGATATTCTTAGGAATCAAATTTACTGTATTTTGCGAACATTCTTTTAGAAGCCTTCGGAATCAAATTGCAATTTCTTTGTATTTTTATTATTCTATTATTGTTATAAATTTGAGCCCTTCTAAATGAGAAACTATCCACTGACTATAAATAGTGATATTTTAAACCAAAATAAAGCATTTTAAGTGAAATGAAATTGAATTTCGGAAAAGTCAAATAAAACTGAAATCGCATTTGATGTGAAAATTTCGATAACTATAATCGGGATTTCGTAACTGAAGAAAATTGCTAAGTGTCTATCAATATTATAAGAAAAAACTTTTTTTTCCCGGCCTTTTATCATGGAAACTGCGGTTTATTTTATGTGGAGACCAGTAAAAATTCCTTACATTATTATTATTTTTTTAATAAAATAACTAAAAACATTTTTGATATAAAGATCCGCATACAGTGCGAATTATAAATATTTTTATTAAATGCTGCAGATGCCATATAAGATATAAGCGTTAAACATTGATTGTCTATTCAACGCCAACGATAAAATAAAATAAAATGGATGAAAGAATAATAAGAATATAAGACATCACATTTTTACATATGGTTTGAGTTAAATTCTAATACATAATATAAATTGCAATCATCAATATTATAATCAAAATTGATAAAAATAATTTTAAAAAAACTTTCCTTTCTTCTTGTGTTAAAAGTGTAAATTTAATTGACGCAAGTGGGGAAATACACAGAACTTCTATCACCGTTGTAACGTGTAAAGTTACAACAAAATTTATGCATGATTTTTCCGTAAAAAATAAGTAAAACTTGCTCAGGCGCTAATTTTTATTGAATTGGCGTAATTTGTGAAATTTTTGGTTACCTTTAAGATGAAGTTGAATCCCGTTCAAAACAAACTAATTCCAATTGGAAAACTATCAAGTAAGTGTCCTTCAAACTCAAATTTATTGTATTTAATATTTTATTCTAGACATTTAATGTGTTCAAATTTTATTGAAATTATAATTATTTCACATAGAATCTTTATTATTCTTTTTTTTAATGGCGGGCACTTGGAACTATTGTCCATTGGCCACAGGAAGTGCCAGAACTGCTCTCTTTTCGTTACCCTGTGGGCATCTGTGGCGAAGCCACGGCGGCGGAGCAGCGTCGCCCACGTCACACTACCACAACCCGTTCATCTAAAATATTCATATACTAAATATGATCAATTAATATACTTAACACGTTGAATGCAACGGGGGTCACCGGTGACCGGCACTGAGTTTGATCGTAGCGTCATGAAGGCTACCGGTGACCGGAGAAATCAAGATTATTAGAAACACATAATTCAAGCAACTTTTTAATACTTTTAATTTTTTTATATTATTATCGTTACTAAAATGGTTTGAAGAAATTAATGCAATATAAACACACAAAAATCATTTTGGTCAGACGGGTAAGCCATGTAAAATTAGCGAAGCATTCAATTTGTTAATTAAATTAACACAATGATTTAAAGTGTAGTTTGCCTGTAGAAGTTATTGCAGGTTGATATCTGAATTTTAATATAGTGATATATATTTAGAAACTTGTACTTCAAACTTGGAGTGCTTGTTTAAAATTATATTTCTTAACTTCGTATAAATTTTACTATACGGAGCTCTTATTATTTAATTTGAAATTTTGGTTGAGTGTTTGTAGAAATTGGGAATTTTTTTTTCAAGAAATCAAATATACAATATTCTGACAAAAACAGGTACATTTAGAAAAATTCTATTCATAAATCTGAATGAATTGAAATGTTTTAAATTAAAAAATAGTTCATGGTGTATGAATATACTAAAATATAATAAAATATAATAAAATTATGGTCTCGAAGGAAAAACAATTGCTCTAAAAGTTGAGAATAGTTATGATAGAAAGATAGTTGAGCATTTGAGAATTTTCTTTTGACTTGAAAAACTGAGAAATACTAATAAATGCATATTTTTTTTTATTTAATCATTAGACTTTCTTTCATCATAATCTTTGATCATTAGACTTTTATATAATTTATTTCCAATAAACTTCCGAAACATTAAATAAATTATAGCTGGATAAAAATAATTAACATTATCAATCGAACCCTTGCTGAGAATACATTTTAAGTGCTGCTGACCTAAGGAACACTTCGCCCAACCTAAGTGGCTCAGCAAAATGTGGGTCAGAAGTTATGTTTTTGATGAACAGAATTTTATTAAACATATTTTTCATACTTTCTTTCATCATTTTGTATTAATTTAGTTCAAAATGGGGGGAAAATATGTTTACCATGAAACAATGGTATCTTTTTTTCTGCGTTAAAGGTAAAATCTTCCAAACACGGCTCACTTCTAAACAATATTTTTTTCAAATTTGCACTTATTTAGATATAAAGAAAGTTATTCATCATTGAAATGGCTTTAACTTACAAAATCAGTTATTTTTTGAATAATGAGTGAAAAAATTAGAACTACATATTTTGGGTTTTATACTTTAATACAAATATAATTCCATAATCTACATATTTTTTAGTAACTACAATATAAGACTATTTTTTTAAAAATAAAAAACGTTAACTATTTTGTAATAGTATGCATGCCAAAAAAGGGAAGAACCTGAATAACTTTTGATTAAATGATCGGATTTACACTTTCCAGGAAGTCAATCTTAAAGATTTGAGAGCCTAATCTTAAATATACAATAAAAGCAGATTATATTTTACTTTACTAAGGAATACACAAGAATGCATTACTTTCTTTCAATAAACGAACTTATCGACGGGCTTTTTGACCTCAAGATATGGGAAGTTAGACATAATCTGGAAAATAAGATTCTACTATTTTCGGCAGGAAGTTAGTTTTTAATGTTAAATTTACTTTTTGACGTCTTTTACAAGATCATGTATCCGAAAAAAATTCTTTGTTAAAAAACTTTTTAATAACAGGTTGTTATTATGCAGTTTATTCAATTATGGTCAAAAAGTTTTAAACTGTAATGCATATTAATTTTTATGCCTTTTTGCACTTTGTAAGTAAAAATGACAAAGTTCAAGTTTGACAATTTGAGCATAATGAGTTGCATAGTTTTCAAAAAAGAAAAAATTATAAGTACTGTATATGCATTTTTTGTCTGCGTTTGATAGTGCAGGTTTTCCGGTTTTGCAACTAAAAATATAAACTGTGCAAATCAATTTTTCACTTAGGGTTATGCTCTGGAATCATTAAGATTGTGCTCGAGTAGATGAAACTCGGATTATCGAATCAAAAGTTATTTAAAGTGTGTCTTCCCCAATCTCGAAAGACCATTTTTGTGTTAATTCTTTTGTGCTATAATTTTTTTTTTACAGATGTTGTAAACATTTAAAGTTAAATTCTTCAAAGTAAAAGTAAAGCAACTACAATAAAGAAGAAGCAAAGATAATATATATATTTTAATAAAGTATTCCTGGAATTTAGTAAAAAATGGTTTATTAATAGAATTCTATCAAACAAAAGAAATCCTGATTAAACATTTTAAAACAAAATATTCAGAGAAAAAGGTGAAATTATTAATGATGATATCCCCCCCCCCAAAAAAAAAAAATTATGCAACAGCTGTGCAACTTATTACAATTGCATCCAAGTAATATAAAATATTTTGGTTTTTTTTTTCTTCATGAACTAAGAGTAAAAATTTTAAATCTATTTAATATGAACTGAAAAAAAAAACTATTCTGAAGAATTTATAAAGCATTGGGATTTAAGCTGAACACGTTGATTAAAATTTGCCGCTCTCATTTTTTCTGTCTTCTTTTTTATGTACATCCCATCCCATCAGCCTCGGTTAAAGCCCAAATTAAGTATTTCACATTTAAGTTAAAAAGACTAATGACGTTTTTCTATGCCATTGCCCAAATAGTATATTCATCCTCCAGGATGGCAAATTTATTCCAATACTTGATCCAGGAGTTCCTTTGCCTTCTGGATTAGGTTCAAAATTATATGGTTACGGAGTTGAACATTCGTAGTCGTTAACACAAAATTGGGTAGGCTGTTCAATGACGGTTATAAAATACTTAAGTAAAAGGGCATTATAAAGACTGAACATTTCTGTATACCTGGAAAGTCTGATGGTTGTAGCGTGTCTACCACTACAATTATTCAACTCAAATTCATCAGTATATAATACATTTTAACTCTAGTATATGTTGAGATACCCTTAGATAGAAGACGTTTGTCATGGTGGATCTATATTGGTGACCTTCTGACGTGATCTGACCGCGCCTACTTTGACAGAAACGCCTACTTCGATACATGGTACACATTGAACTGTTATTTGCTATTTGTCACTGCGATATCGCCCCCAACAAGTTGTTAATAATCAGTCTCGATCACACGCAACGTCAGCTTGTATATACTCGATTACTAATGTCAACACAGGATGGACAACAACCGTCGTGATCTTAATACAGCTCTCCCGGTTTCTCACATAATAACAATGAATTCAACTGGCGGTTCATCGAATCCTATTACAGCTTAAAATTCTGGTGGGATAGTACTGTAGTGTGGTTAAAACTACAGTTAATCAACTTAAATTCAAAAAATTATGTAAAACGTGATCTCAACTCTATGTCGAGGTATCTTTTCATACATTGTCTATGAACACTTTCCCCACAAGGGGTGGTCAGTTTGTCTATTCCCCGATTGTACATGAATTAGATAACCGAAATCTTTCTAAGAATTTAATTAGAGACTATGTCATTGAAATTTTATGGTGTTTCATTGGATTTGATGTACGAAAATATTTGTTTAAACAGAACACGCTTAGTTTCTTGACGGAATTGTAGTTTCTCAGATAACTTTGTTTTCTTTTCCCTGTAAATAATATTGAATGTGACTTGAAATAATTTTTAAAAAAATCTGTACCTTATTCCTAAGAAAGGTTATAAAAATATCTAAACCTACTTGTAACAAAGTAACTAATGTTGGCCCTTCCCTCTTTCTAAGTATAGGGTTCTGTAAATACGATATGTACATTCTTATAAGTTAACACTTTGGTCATATTATGAAGAGTCAGCAATACTTTCAGCAAATTAATTTCTTGAAATGTAAAATAATAAAAAAATTTAAAAAAATAAATAAAATAAATAAAATAATTAATTGCAAAAAGATGCCAGAATGCTTTTCCTCAGAACGATCTTTTTAAGAATTACCTTTTTCAGAATTTTGATTCTTACTGAAACTTATTTTCCAAATATTGTTGCCTAAATCCTTAGGATAATTTAAATATAAGGGTGTAATTAAGCATCTTGAGAGTTTGTATTTCGGAGGGTGGATTCTTGCGATCGGAACTTCGATCAGCTTCAGCTCTCAAACTTGGTGCTAAACGTTCCGTGTGTAATGACATTTCAATTAATTTCAAGTCGATTTGAGCGTGATGCTATCACGAAATACATTTAAATCATTAACCAAAATTTCAACCAGTTCCCAATTAACTAGCGTGCTCAAATTTCAATAACAGTTTTGTGACTGGAGTTTTTAAATTTTAAATAGAATCTGATTATAACATTCGTTTCACGATGGTCACTAGTAAAATGCATCATTCTTAAAAAATAGAATTTATGTTAAATCGGAAATTTGATCTTTTTCCAATTAACTGGAGTATTGCTCTTGTTGACAATGCAACCAACAATCATTGCTTCGAACAGAGTTTATTTTCAATCGATATTTTGAACACTTACAATGTAGCCAGAATGCTCAGATTTCAACTGGCCTGATGACTGCATAAATAATATTTATTTCCGAATTCTTAGGGGCAAAATATATCGTCTGTCGAAATTACTAATATTTTATGACGTAAAAAGATAGTATACACGAAAAAGTTAGTATAAACAAAATTTGAACCCAGAGAAAAATTAAAATAATTAAAAGATTTTAAAAACTATCCTTTCTACTTAAAACGTAGGTTGCAAAGAATCACCTTCAAAAATTCCATCATCGTATTCCAAATGTTTATTTATTTATTTTTTTACTTTTATCTTCAGTTTTATTCATTACAAATATATAAATAATATAAAATTATTTGAAATAAAGTGTGATTTAAATGCAGTAGATTGAAGTTTGTGAAAAATTTCTGAACTACAAATTTTTAAAAAAAGCTGAAGTCGTTTCCTTCACTCACAAAATGTACCACCAAATTAAATTTATTTTCAACCAAATTCCGACTAGCTAGAGAGAGCGAATCTCAATAGGAACTGATAATACAAATTTCAAACGTCTCCTTATCGTAGGTGGCAAATTTTATCTTCAACCAAAATTTTGTCTTCTCGTCTACTTAGCATAAGTGTAGCATTGGAGTGCTACGTGAATCCAAAAATTTCTGAATTTTTTTTTTAATGAATTTTTATTTTTGAATAAGGCAAAATTAATATTTTTAAACAGTTCATATATAATTTGTCTAAACAATTCTATGATTATCAATATTAAGTAATTAGTATCTTCAACAATATTTGATGAATTTTATTTTTAAAAAATAATTAAAATTTGAACTTAATTTCAATGAGACAAAATTTTTATCTAGCAGTTAGTAATTATTTAGTCTAATTCAAACCCAATGCAATTTATTTTAATTACGATCATTTTTTGTGAGCGTAAGTTTGACACTTTTCAATGTAACTTTTTGGATTGGTCAAGTATTCTTTTTTTTCTCCTTAAAAAGAGTGTTTTGAAATCGTAACTAACATTCTAATCTACTTAAAGCATAAATTTGAAGGAAATCAATCGTGTTAAGTATTTTAAATAAAATGAAATTGAATTCCTGAAAAGTTTAATAAAACTGAAATCTCTTTTAAAAGTAAAAACGTCGATAACTATTATGGCTTTCTCTTATAAAAACGTCTTTGTACTCCTATAGATGTTACAGCTATGCTTGTAGTGATCTAGAAACGATTGAAAATTCGATCTTCTGTTGAGATTTCGATACTCTTGCTAACAAATTCTGAAGCAAACGCTCTTTATAAGCTGCCTATTTATTACAATATTTAAAATAATTCTTTTGAGATTTAGAGCTATCCATAAAAATTGTATCCATTTATGAGTTTAGAAAATTTTATAACTATTTCAAAAAGGTTCAATAGGAATAAAATTTGAATTGAATGCTTTTTCTTTCTTTCCTTTTCCAGAACAAAGTGAAATATGTCTAAAGTTGGTGATAAGAGAAGTCGGGTAAGTTTTGGTACAATTTTATCTTTGTTATAATAGTAAATTCTACGCTTTTTTTTTCCTCTAAAAACTGTATTTTATTTGTAAACTTAATATTCAAATCGTTTATAGTTCGATTCCAGTTGTTTTTAATGATTTTGAAAATAATGCAGAAAAATTGATAGAATAAAGGTGCATGTTATAAAAAATATAGCTCCTACTTTATTTTTTTAAATTATGAGCTTTAAAAAGGCAAAGAACCAAGTGAAATTATGGATAAATATAAATCCGCGTGCAAAATTTAAAATCATGTGCAAAAATATCGCTAAGAATCTCCCAAATAAGACGAAATAAGCAAAAACAAAAATTAACATGAAGGGGACCGAACTCCTGAACTTTTGGGTCCCTATTTTCCAGAACTCCCTTCCCGTATTTTGATAATCTATCCAAAACATAGTCTGTTTATTTGTATCTGATTCCTTAAATTAATAGTAAATACAAAAGCATATTTGAGGCCAACCTTTTAAACCACTAAGTTTGGTTTTTACTTGTTGACATTTCGATCAAGTTGTTCATAATGTTTATGTTTATTTTTTTGTTCTTTCTACTAACAGGATGAAGAAGGGGATGAAAGTTCTGATGGGAGAGGCGGATCCAAGTAAGTAAACTTTCTCTCAACTTAATTCACTGTCTCGACACTCAGTCTTTCATTACATGTACAAAGATTCCGCAATTTCATATGAAAATTTTTTCTACTAAGGTGAAATGCTGCATAAAAACTTTATAGTAAAATATTATAACTTATAATTGTTTTTCGTGAACTAATATCATAGTTTAAATAATATTTATTCTTCTTGCTGCTTTGGATATATTTAGGCATTTAACCGTTAGAGTAATTCGAAAGTTAAGGCTTCTTAATGTTGATTTAACTTCGAACGTATTTCACCATATTTCCAAACTTTTTGAAGTACACCAAATCAGTTGTACATTCATTAATAAAATTCATTTTTCCAAGTAAAAATTACTCATTATTTTTGTATTTAATTTTTTTGTAATAGTTGAAATTTTTTTGAACTTAGAGGCATAGAAATTTTTGCACCGTCTAAAAACTGTGTGATGTAAATTTAAAACTAATCGAATTGTTTTTAAGAAATGAATATTTAAAAACATTATTTTTCATATTTTATTACTTAGAAGCTATTTAAACAATTGTGTCCAAAGTTTGTAATTCATCATTTAAAATCACAATGTTTAAAACTATTTTTATCAATCTGATTTTCCAATAAATTCCTTTAATACCTATCTTCATTTAGTTTTTAAATCGATCTCTACCTACTAGTATTAAGAGTTTTAATTGTATCTATTTTAACATGTGTGGTCTAGAGATGTTTCTGTATTTCAACAGGTTCAGTCTTTGCAAGCAATTTCTATGCATATAAATAAGTGTGCACATACATGAGTACAAATAACTATACGTTTATTTTATTAAAAATTAGTTACTAAAATCTTGTAGCTTTTGTATAATCATGGGTACTGACACACATTAAGCTATGCTGCTGAATGGCATGCACGATTCTTATGTTAGTATTTTTATTGTTTTAGTATCCGTCCAGTTGGAAAAGCGGTCCGTGCGCTACGTTCTTCTAGCGACGAAGAGACTCCCTCCGAAACGGTGAGTTAATTTTTCTAAATCATAATCAATTACTTTCTGTTCTGTCAACCATCTTCTTTTTTTGTATTTATGTATTTGTAATCCCTCGAACAGTGAAACCCAACTCATTCTAAATCCTTTTTATTGTTTATTTATTCCCTACGCCGAAAAATATCATATCTAATAAATATAATTCTCAGTGGCTGGGTGGCGCAGTTGATTTGTCGTCGGCCTTCTGAGCCCAAGTCTGCGGGTTCGAACCCCGGCCAAGACACCTGATTTTCGGGATGCAGAAAATGCATGAGGGAAAACTGGATCCTACCACGTGATTTCCCGACCAATAAAAATGCGCCGACAACAATGGAAAACGGTGTCAGACCATTATGATTTTATGTTATATAGAGATAATTCCTTGTTATTGCCCAAGGAAGTCATTTTAACTACTTTTTAATTTCAATTAAAAAAACAATGATGCATATAATGACACAATTTCTTCGAATTTTGTGACATTTTGAACAACATATAATTTTTTTATTGTTAATATTTACTAATAACTTGTTATATAACTGTAAATGATATAAAAAATATTAAAAAATAATTTTAACCAAGTTTCCTTACTCATTAGTTATTCTTTCACTATCCAGTCATTTTGACCACTTTTGGGCAATATAGGTATATACTAAGTTTCAGTCTTTCCATAGTGTTAAAAATAGTTCTTATTTACTATTACGAGTCAATTTTTTTTTTAAAAATTAATAAATTTTTACGTAAAAATTCCTTGCATTTATTAACATGTTAATTATTTTGACTTTTGTTTGATTTCAATTCTATTGAACGTACAACATTACATAAGATACAATGCCTCATTTTTTTAAAATAGCAATATCAATTGCTTCATAAGCACAAAATTGACTTTTCGTATAAAAAAACTCAGTACGAGGGTTGTATTTAGATAGTTTTGACAGATGAGATATTTTTAATGCTCAGTTTAAATCATTTAATTTCTGCAACGCAAAGCAAAATAATTATGGGAATTTTTATTAGTTTTTGGATATTTTAACTGAAAGAGTTATAGCAGAACCTCCTGTGTTTACGAGATTACTGTCTAAATTGGAAGTTCCTACAGATCTCAGATAACCCAGGATGAAATTTGATTTTTTTTTTTTAAAAATCAATAATCTGGGATTGATTACCACAAAGGATGACTAGGCTTGAGGCCTCTCAATTCAAGGAACCTAAAAGTACTTAAAATCGGGAAAAATTAAGGCACATCGTTAAAAATATTTTTCAACATTTAATATTTTTAAATTGAATAAAGGTATGAAAGGATAAAGTGTTAATAATTATAAATTCACGTGTTTTTTCTTTCTTTTTTTTTTTTGCATTTTTCTGTACATAATTTTTTAAAAGAATATTAGATATGATATTCCTGCAAATCCTAAACGCGAAAACTTGTTTATAGGAAATTTTCATTTTCGTTCAAATTTTTATAAAAAAAACTCTTTGCATATTTGAAAAGTGTTAAAAAAAATGTAATATACATAATTGCTTTATAAATAACGTTTTTTTTCTTCTTTTAAATGTTTCTTTTTCTGCGTAATATTCTTAACAACTTAATTATCATCTTCAATTGTTAAATTATATTTAATTTAAGTAATAAAAATGTCGCTTTAAATAAAATAAAGCTTAATATAAAATAAACATAAGAATCACATTTAAGTTGATTGAAAGAGTTTGAAAAGAGGATCCCAATTTATCGCTCGTTCTGTTACTCAGTTCTTAAATGCAATCAAGTTAGACATAACGACAACAAAGTCGTTTTCGTGGTATTACTCTTTTTATCTTTTTCTTTCGCATTAGGCTCAAAATTTCAATGCTACGGAGTTAAAACTGGTAGCCGTAAACTCAAAATTGGGTTCGCTGTTCGACGACGATTATGAAATAGAATAAAATATGAAACTACAATTCAAAAAAAAAAAAAAAAAACTTTTTCTTATTTCTCATATTCACCAGTTTTGTTTCTCTTACAACTGAGACAAGTATTCTTTTTACAGAAAAAAGGTTTGAGGAATGAAGGAAATTTTTTTATTATCCTATATGAAGATCAAGTGGGAAGAATGGTCTATATACCTATTATCTTACAAAAATAACGCGTTGAACGTCAATTGTTGCATTTCGAGGATTGATAAATTTTAAACAAATCTATAACGAGGAAAATTGGTTCTCTTCGAGAGTTATTACTCCGATGATGGCCGTGTTAAGGTTTGGCTTATCGTTGAATCAACCTTCATGCACTCAAATCAGGAACAAGTTTTGTATTTTGTCATATAAAATTACACATTTTAAAATTAAGCAAATAATTCTATACTTAATTCAAAATTTTTCGATTATTGATTAAAATAGTAAAGAAAATATTTACTAAAATTTATTTTTTAGATAAATGAATTTCAATACAAATATCTCTCAATTCGCTTAAAAAATTCTCGAGATAATACTAACATTACCATTAAGGGGCTCACACTTTGGATCGCTCTCCTGATCAAACTATTGGAAACATGTTTTTTAGATTATTTTTTAGGAGTCAGAAATCGAATTTATCGAAAGAAAGACATGTTTATTCAGAGGAATTTAGTTTTTGCGTCGGATTTCGTAACTTTAAATATCGTCTAAGCTAGTTAATTAACATGTTTGAGGTCAACCCTCGACTCATTAAGAATGAGTACCAGAATGTGTGAAAATCCAATCAATAGATCAAAAATTATTCTGAGTGGTTCATTTTTTTTTTTTTTTTTTGTTGTTGCTCTGAACAGTGAGCAGAAAAGATATTACCCTGAATAACTTTCGTTCTAATGTTCAGGTTTTCACGTAATTAAGAGTCAATCTTAATGGTTTCTGGTTGTGACTTCAAATATACTAATTGATTAGTGCTAACAATTAATTAATTATATTTTTGTGAAATCAGACACGAAAACGCTCTTTTTCTGAATAAACATATATATTTCTCTTTTTAGTCATTAGTCATTCTTTTTTTAGTCACCAAGCTGAGAGAGTAAAAAAGAATGAAATGAAAACTGAAACTATTCTTCGTTTGTGTGTTAACTCTGGTCAGAGAGGCTTTTTTTAAAAATTGTTTATATGAAAATATCTTGAAATCTCTTGGCAACAGTTTTATTTTTCGTTGCCAAAAAACCCAAAGACAGCTTTCGTTTTTATCTTTTTTAAAAATAAAATTTGAATCGATTTATAAATTAGTTATAATTTCACTGATTTTAGTATATGAACAAAAACTTTTAATAAGGCATTTTTATTTAAGTTTTTTTTTAACTTCCTCAAAGATAAAGATTATATATACCAAACCAAATTTGCATTATTTTAATTATATTCAGTTTTACGAGGCAAATTACGAAAAGAATCCCGTAAGAATTTTAAAATATCTGGAAGAAATTATAACGCATATTCAGAAGGTTTTATATAAATATTTCTTTTGCTTCTTTTTTTCGATATTTCTTTTATTTCTTTACTGCGTTATTTCTTTTTTTTTATAATTAAAGAAGTTAGTGAATGTCAGGTGACATTTTAAAAAGATTGAAAAATGTATGTTTAAGAATATTGTATAATTCATTTTCTAAAAATCGTTTCATTCTATCGAATATGGGTTGTACGTGACTTTCTTTTGCAAATAGCATCCTGATCTTTTTATGCAATCTGAAACAGATTTTCTTAAAATGTCGCTCAACATGTTGACCAGTTACGATCACCAAATATTGTTACTATAATTTAATTGCTTAATTCCTTTATTAACTTCAATTAAGAAAATAAGCCCTATTGAATAAAGCTCAACTCCTTTATTAACTATTCAAAACTTATTTTACGATTTTTACCGTCATTACATACATTTATCTGAGACGATAGTCTCCTTTTAAACAGGATTCGTGAGGTACTCAAGAAATTACAATTAGTGGCATCAAAGCTAAGAAGATAAATGTATTTCATTACCGTTGTATGCACCACAGTATTTAATAACCAATTTGAATATATAAAATTTCAGATATCTGGTACCAAAATCTTTAGTTTTGAAACTTAAATTTCAAAGTTAATAACTTTTTTATTTCAATATAGGTGTCGCAGTTTTTTTAAATGCTTTACGGATCGCATGAACCAGGTTTAAATAATAATTTAAAAATGTTAACTCTTTTCAATATAAGATTCTGATCGAAATAATGATCAAGAAAGATCCGTTATAATAAAAACTTCACTTCCGGGAAATGAATATCATATAAATAATATAAATTAATATAAATATAAATTATATAAATAATATAAATGTATATAATAATATAAATGTATGAAATGCATATAAATGTATTTTCATGTTCCATGGATAGATGGTGTAAGATTAATAGAGTTAACAAGATAATCTGCATTCATATGAAAAAAATAAGATTCCCGTGTATCAAGTTGAGCAGATGTGGCTGAGGGGGTTAGAATTTTGGTATTATCGAGATTAAATTTATTCTCATGATGCAAAGAATTTGTGGCAATAGAATTATCGTATTCTTGAAAATGTACTACCGTGTTCCTTTAGTTTAAATGACTCCTTTAGTCCTAGGTAGAACGCGCTAAAAATTTCCTTCAAACGTTGCCATTCTTAGGGCTCGCTAGACAATAATGACTCGCAACATGAATATTTGAGGGCTCAAAACAGGTCGACTTTTATTTATATTTTCATATTTTTGAAGATGATGCAATTTTTATCTTCCCGCTTTATTTTTGGGGATTATTCATCTATGGGCACAATATATTAAATTAAAATATGTAATGTGATATTAAAATTAGTTTTACGTAAGATAATGGACGCAATAATAATTTATGAAACTTTCTAAAAAAATCAGTGCATTTTTATTTATTTATTTTATTTTATTTCATTTATTTTTATACTTAACTGCTGCTCTGAAAAACATTTTGTAGTATGTTAAACAATTCCGTCTAGTAGTTCCGTAAAATTTTAAAAGTCGTATGAATTATAGGAATGATCCTTCACCCCTGGAATCGACGTTAAGTAGTTACAAATCAATTATTTCGAACAAGTTAATGTCTTCGCCTAATTCAAAGTTCTTGAAAAATATTTTTTTCATTTATCGATCCAAATTCTATCTTGCATATGTTTTAGGGTATGCTCTTAAATGCATATTTCAATAAAATTTATATATTGACCTTTATTTATTTATTTTTTTTGTTGTTTAAACAACTTGAGTTAAATGATTAAATACATGAATAGTAAGTATGATGGTGAACGGGGTACTTTTCCTCTTTTTTTCCCCCAGCTCACAATGAAATTATAAAATAAGTTTAATTTCTAATAATTTAATAAATTTAATTATTTCTAACTGTTTCAAGTAATTAAATGTTATGTTCAAACAATTCTGGGGTTTATTAAATCATTGCCATGTTTAAATTGAGTATAAGAGAAACATAAACATTAATGTTTTTTTACGGTGAAATAAAAGAAAAATTTTTATTTATAATTTCTAAAAAACAGTTTATTCAAACTAATTGCTAAACATATTAATTACATCTACAAAATAGATTCTTATTTAAAAATCTTTTAATATATCTAATTCCAGCATTAAGGAAATTTTAAACATGGAAAAAGAACAATTTTTTGAGATGATTCTAAAAATAGCATGGTTTTGGAATCTTTTTATAATTCTGAAAGTTTATTATTTGCTGCTTAACAAAATAAGACAAATTGTGCATTTTCCTGATACAACAATATTTTTTGGAATTTTGCAAAAATTAAGAAATAATATTAACTACTTTTTAAGCAAATTTTTTTTATATCATTATCCCTTTGAAAAGTGAGACTTACTTAAAGTTAGCGGGCGGGAATAAGTTTGAACGACAAAATAAAATTGCATGTCTATAATTTTTTTGTTTATTTAAAAAACAAAGCGAGATGTTGTATTTTTTGCTGTGCCCACATACGCATTTGTTTTTCTATTTACTTATTATTCGAATTCTTACTTAAGTAAATGAGAAACAATAAAAAAGACAATCGGTTTATCTCCCTTTTTCGAAAAAATAGTATGCTTCGAAAATAGTCAGCTGTTTTGCATAGAATAAATTTAATCAGCAGAATATTTTTAATTTCTTAACAAGATTTAATTCTCGGCTAGATGGCAAGAATTCCAAGTTTTCTTTTAATAAAAATTTCATAACAATTTAAAAAGGAATTTACTTTAAAGGAGAATTTAAAGTGCTAAAAAAATTCATTAGTATATTAATGGAAAATTTATATACGCGGTAGCGTGAAAAATTATAAGAAATGTTAAAGATTATAAGAAATGTTAAAATTTAATTTAATAGTTGGTAAAATATTTCTGCGAAAAACGTGCGGTCAGGTTATTAACAAATTTATTTTAAAATTAAGAATTAAGGAATAATTTAGACGACTACGAAAGAAACATCGTATTTTATAATTAAATAAAAGGATGAACAATCTGTTATTATATTTCTGTAAATTTGGTTAAAATTGATGATCGGAAGGTACAAGCACGTTAGTTTCTCATAAGTTATCTTCATTTAAATATTAATTGCAGCATTTAAATATTTCTTTATTGTCCCCAAATTATTTTTCAAAAATGATTAATTACAATTTTTCTCGGCTTCTACTAAATATAGCTCTGGAAACTTCAGATTTTGCAATAGAAAAATACATAGATTAATATTTTATAACAAATGTATACCTCAGAATTCAAAATTTTTTTTTTATCCACAATTAAATTATTTAATAAAAAAATAATTATTATCAATTGTTTTTGCATGGCAATATCTTTGGGCAAACTGGTTTTGTGGTTGCAATTTTTTTTAATTTGCTTAATTAGTTTTAAAAATATGACTTAAAACACAGCAAAAGAAATTAACATTAAGGTGTCCGAAACTTTGGATCACCCTCCTGACCAAACTATGGCAACCATATTTCCCAGATTGCTGCTACCTCCTATACTTTGAAGGTTAAGAATCCAAATATGTAAAAGAAATGTTTGTTTGTTTAAAGAAAGTACGTTTTTGTGCCCGATTTCTTAAATTAACTAATAGGTAGCACTATATAATTAGCAAATTTAAAGTCACCCCCAGGAACCATTAAGATTGTCACTTAGTTCGTAAAAATTCGATCATTAGAACAAAAGTGTTAAACTGGGTGATTTCTTTTTTTTTTTTTTTTGGGGGGGGGGTTACTGTCCATAAGCCGTTCTTCTCCTTAATCATCATATATATTTATAATTCCTGTTTAATTAACTAATTCAAACAAAAGTAATTTTATATGTTGTTGCAACAACTGAATAAAATTGACTAAATTTATCTAAAGATATGTTTAATTTTCTTTTTCCATTTTTAGTAGTGAAAAATGATTTATTAAAAAATTTGCTTAATTATCTAATAATTTAAATTATATTTCAGGAGAGACGAGTCAAGCGTTTCAAGAAGAATGTTACGTACGGGTAAGTAATCATCTGATTTATTATTAGTATTATCACCGTTCGTTTAATTTCACCAAGTTTATAATCCAGCTTCGTTATGCATGACTTTTTTTTAAATGTTATTAATAATTGAATTGTCACAATCCTGACCATGTATTTTAACAGAATGTAATTTCTTTTCAGAGGCCAACCCCCCAGTTCAGAGTCCTCTTCGGATTCCCATGTCGACGTTCAATTGCTTGCTGCTCAAACAGCAACAATTGATCATGCTGTTCTCCGGCGAGCGGCAGCGAAGAGGAGAGCAGAAGGAGTAAGTTTTTTTAGAACTTTATCTCTTAAAACAATTCATGGGCCACGGCTAAATGAATGTAAAGTTTTGAGTACAAAATTATAAGACTAATTTAACCAAAAATCCACGTAATTCTTAATCTTTATTATAAGATTTAATAATAAAAATAATAATTTTGAATTCTAAGGCACAGATATTTTTCTGCACTTTAATTTGCAAAATTTAAAATATGGACGCAGAACTTAATATAATAAATATGTAGATTTTGTAGTACTAGTAGAATATTTACAGTATGTAGAGTTTTATATAACAAATATTTCCCTTATTAACTATTATGTATTTTTTTGAAAAACATGGTTTCTTTTTCAGGCGGCCTCAAACTCCGGAGCTAGCCCCTCGGGAGCTGGCCCCTCGGGAGCTGGCCCTTCTGGAGCTGGCCCCTTGGGAGCTGGCCCTTCAGGGGAGCTGGTGCACATGAGGGATATCTCGCAGAGGAGCTCCATCACTCCCGCTCATGGCGGTGGACAAAGGGCATCCCTCTTGCGGACCCCGCAGAGGTTGTCTCTGCCTCTTGCAGACAGGGGGAATCTTTGTGATGTCTGCAGAGTGGACCTTTCCGCCATACGGGAGCTTGATGAGAGTCTTTCTCCTGGACGACATGCGTCTCTTGATGACCTGCGCGAGAGGCTAATCACCTCTCGTCGTAACGAGGCAGCTGCCCTAGAACGAGCAGAGAGGGCAGAGCGGGAAGTCGAGTTCTTGAGAAACCAGCTGGCTCTGGGTGTGGGAGGAGTCGGAGTAGATATTGGTGCAGCAAATGTAGACGATGGACCTGGTGGGAGAAGTGGTCAAGATGAAGTGAGGCAGGTGAGCGAACCTGATTCAGTTCATGGTTCAAATCCCAGCCCCTCATCTTCTCCATCTTCACCTGCCAGCAGTTCATCCAGCAGAAGATCTAGCAGTTCATCTTCTGCACCTGCACCTGTCGCTCCTCGAACTCCAACACCACCTCGAAATAGACGTCCTAGAAATCCTAGGGGTACCCAGTTAGCCATGCTGTACGATTTTTCGTACTCGGCACCCCCGTCTCAAGGACAGATAGACGATGCACGTCCAGTGTCTTCGAGACTGCGACCACCAAATCCCTCGGTGACTTACCGTGAGCCAAGGCTGCGCCCGCTCCGCCGCCGACTCAGGTAAGTTATTTTATTTATATTTATATTCCTTTAAAAACTCCAAATAGCTAACTTTTTAAGTAAACTTTTTTTAATGAGGGTGCTGATTTCATAAATTACTTACATTTTAATTACTTAAATTGACTATTTTGATTAAAACTATTTTTTTCTTTCCATTTTTACCTTTGTCAAAATTCTAAAACTTTTTTTTAATCAAATGCACATTTTTTAATTGTTTTGTAAAGAACCTGGCAGTGATTAAATGTCACCTCTGGCGCGGTGTAAAAACCCGTAAGTGACCAAATCTAGACCTCTGGCGTGGCCTAAAAACTCGCAAGTCTGAATGAAAGGGCAACCTCTGGCGCGGCGTAAGAACCCGTAAGTTTAATGATGTATGTCTGGGGTGTGAATGGTGTCAGGGGATTAAACTATTTTTTTTTAAATTTATAATTAATCATAGCATTTATGTAACATAGCTAATTAGATTAATTAGTTTTCACTAAAATATTAATTTTTAAATCATTAATTCAAAATAGACTCAAATAAGTTTAAAATTCACCTCATTAATTTAGATTTTTTTTCGAACTCTTTAAAAAACATTCCTGTTGGTAATTTAATTAATTTGATAGCCTCTTTATAAAAAAAAATTTTTTTACATCGAAATTTAATTTTTTGAGTAATTAAAATGTAAGTAAATTTATTGAAATAAGCTTTCTTACTTTTGAATCAAAATGTTTCAATTTGATTTTTCTTACTTGTTTCACTCAACATGAGTTTTACTTTTTTTTAGTCAGTATCAGTAATATAAAAAATTACTTTCTTCCAAATTAAAATTTTTTTCCTGTTTCAATAGTAGAAATTTTATCAAAATTGAAAAAAAAAACTAATTATGAATAAGTAAATATTGCTAGGTGACTTTTTCCATGCAGTGTATTTAAGAGGTGCTTAATCTTCTCTTCTCGAAATTGTGTTTTTTTTAACCATGTTAACTGTCGCCACAGATTATACAAAAGGATGCTTTTCATATTGTTCTATTCAACGTTTTCACAATTCATCCAACTACAATTCCTTTTGACATACCGTTGGTCCAACGCTAATGAATGCGCCAATAATTTTACATGTTTGATGAAGTATATAAGAGTCCGCACGTGTATCTACTGACCTGAGTTCGGTGGGATTCTTGTACTCTCATGTGATGTATTTTGCACGATATACTCAATTGAAAGCTTCAGTTTCCACCCTCTGATCATTTTATAATGGCTAATATAATCAAGAAAAGAGTCTTCTTTGTCAAAACAAATTTTTTTATTATAATTAAGGTAAGTCTTTTTGAAATTTTTTTTTGCCTTATGTTAAAGTACATAGTGCATAAAAATATTTTATGAGTACTTGAAAAGTGCTTATTTTATGTTGAAAGATTTTGCTACGCACCCTGTAAAAATAAATTTAGGGCAATATTTGTTTTAACAAAATTTTAAAAACTTGGTGAATTTTTTAAAATTTCTTGATCTTGAGCAGTTAACAAATAAGCCTTTCGAAGATGCTGTTATTATTAAAGTAAAAAATATATTGTCTTTATAGAATTGTCTCCATCTGATATATGTCGCATTTATGTCATAAGCTGCTAATTTTTCTAAAATCGCTAATTCGTATTGAGCAAAAATGATTCAAGTACGTTCCTTTTTAAAAAAATATTTGAACCTAAAGGAAATTGAAAATAAATTTCTGTGAGCTATTTTTGTCCATAAGAAATTTCTCTTATTGCATTAATTTAATTTAATCCAAATAAAGAAATACTAACTTATAGACTTTAAGAAAACTAATAATAACGAATCTAGAGAGTTTATTTATGAAAGCTTTCAAATTATGACTATTTTAGTAAAAAAGATATAAATGAATATCAAATTTGTAGGAGTAAATAATCTAGGGACGCAGGATTTCCACTCTACAGGGGACCTGGAATATACAGGGAATTTTAAAATCACCTAAAATAACAGGGAAAATGCAATGAATTTTAAGTTTTTCCTTACAAACTGAGAAAATACAGAGAATTTTATTTCTTACTTTCATATATTAAGAGTGGTGACCACTCAAAGCTCAATATATGGGTTTTTTTAAAAATGATATTTCAGCTATACTAAACTATTTCATTTACTGTAGCATTATTTGTTTAAAATATGTTCAGCTGTTTTCCTTAAATTTTTTAGCAATTAAAACTACTACAGCTAGACTAATAATAGGGCACTCAATAGCTTCCTCTGTTTCATTATTGTGTACAAGGAAAACACAGGGAATTTTTTTTCTCCAGATTTGAGCCATGATAGACTGATTAAATACGCGTGCGTAGCAGTGCCTATAATTAATGGGTGTAAGAATTTCTTTGTAGGAAATTGAAGAATAAATAAATAAAATAAATATTATGCAAACAGTTTCTTTTAACTGCTTTTACTTTCGATAATTTATGTGAAAAAACATGTTTCCCCCATTGTTATTTCCCGAATAGATTATTTCATAAAATAAAATGTTTCAAGATAATGTCAAATTGCCTAAAAATTGAAAAGAAAAAAAAACTTGGTACAGAGATTTTGGTTTTCGTTTGCATCTTTTTGTAATAGTTGTTATACATGAGAAAGAAAGGACTTGTTTTTGTTTCCTATTTATATGAAAGCATGATGTTTAAATGCTGTTGCCCTTAAAGAGAGTGAAAAACAAAGTTTTTAACGTAAGACATTCATAGCGGCTTGTAATGTGTCTACACCAAAAAATTTAAAAGTCCAGATGATTATTAAAAACGATAAGAGTACGGTTTCATATAGCAAGACGTATTAGCTAAATAGATTCTCCTGCTTTCTATTGGCATTCTAATTTTCAATTTTGTATCACAGAAATATTCGCCAACCTTTGTTAATTCATAATTGCTATCAATTATTTGATTCTAAATTTCGTTTCTCAAATTACTTTTAATAAATGTTACCTATTCTTAATAAATGAAAAAGTACTTCATAAATTTATATTTTTAAACTTTTGATAATTTAATATTTTTGAATGTATTTCAACCATTTAAATTATTTTAAAACAATTTCAATTTCATTTTATTTTGAAAACTGGTATAATCACATGCTATTTTTTAGTTATTTCTGAAAAAAAACATTAGATGAAAGTTACATCACTACGTATTTAATTACTAATTCTTCATTTTATTTGCGAGCTAAGAGTGTCTCTTTAAAGTATTATAATGGCATGTAAACTCGATTAAAAATGCATTCATATAATGCCCAATAATACGCTGCAAATCTTGGCAGAATAAAATATGACAGGCTCTTTATTTGACACTGATTTTCAAATTATATGAAGTTGGACATTGAATGAATGGTTCTTTCGAACTTAATAAAATTTTCTATTCAGTTGCGTCAAACTTTAAATATGAGAACAGCGACTGTGTTAAGGTTAAGTACCGTTATAATTTAGCATTCATATTTATAAGAGTATTCTAAGATATATTTCTAATATTTCACAGTATGTTGAAGAATCGTATTGACAAACTGTTACGAAGGCAAATATAAAACTTAAACTATTATTTTAACCACACACATCTGTGAGTTAAAAAAATTCAGAATATATTTCAGTACATCTTAAAATTCTTTTCAAAAATAGTAATGTAAATTAACACATTCATTTTAATTGTAAAAGAAAATAATGCATTGCATTGCATTGGAAAAAAAATGAGCTGAATTAAACAAAAAAAAAAAAAGTTGCACTCAATAAAAAGAAAAAAACTTACATTTTTTTATAATATAATGCTTTGTTATCCCCACCTTTTAAAAAAACTTTATTTGGAGGACTATCCTTTAAATAATGTATCACTTTATCAATTTTATTACAAAAATTCTTAAGCAAAAGACAATGTCCTAATCGATGAATGTGATAATTTCATAAAAAATAAACTAGAATTTTTAAAATTATTTTTTCTTTACCTAAATTTTAAACTTTTTTCTGAATTTTTTTTATTCAGCTTAAGGAGATAAATTCTCTATACACTGCATATTTTTACAAAAAAAAGAAAAAAAAAATGACTTGCAAACAAATTAGAAAAGCATACAGCCTTATTTTTGAATATTGTGATGATATTTTACTCTGATATTTTTAAGAGCACAAAATGTAAATTGCTTTTATTAAGCATATTTTTAAAATATTTCTTTATATGATACATTTACCATTTCTGCTATCCTTAAGAATGATTAGTGTAACTTAATTACTCAATTAATCCTTAAGAATGACTAGTGTAATCCTGTCTCGAACCATAGTGACAAGTTTGACGGAGAAATATGAAAGTATCATTGACTATTGGTCTTCGATTTTGAAAGTTTTGTGAAGGAGAGAAGGAAAATAAAATCGCAAATTTTTTTAACAGTGATCTCTCCTACAAATTTGAAAGAGCCAACCAAATCATTAGCACCATAAGTAGTTAGACAAAGAGTAAAGAATATGGCACTGAACCATAGAGATACTGCTGGCGATGACCTTCTTACTTTCTCAGAAATAGCAACCCAGATTAGGCAAGATATTGTTTACTGTTGGAAGAAAGCTCCTGTGCATGACTAGTATGGGGGAGACCGGTCTGGTCTTGCTCTGATCAGGGCAAGCAATAGACGTGCCCAAACGGTACTTGCCAGACTTAGAAGCGGACACACTCGATGCCAACGTCACGTTGCAGGCCTTAAAGTCTACCCAGCTTGCCCTAAGTGCAATGTGAACCATTCTCATCCTGCCTACATCCTATTGTGTATTGGCTGCCAGAAGATCCACCTGGTCTCCAACCCTGCTGCAATAATACATGGCTGTGGGAACTTTCTGGATGAGTTCATGGACTTGATCTAATGCTTCTGTTGGTCAAGTGGGCATAAGCAACAACAATAACAGAATATGGCACTAAAGAAAAGGGTAGTTCAGCCGTTAGGTGGCTGTACAATGGAGAAAAATATCGCAGTGATCTTAAATGGAAAAACTGTGGCCATGAATATACAGATTGTGGCCATGATTAGAAAAACCTTGCCCTCTTCTAGGATGTAGTGCGAAGACTCTAATTGGATGACCAGTCATTAGATGGTTGTACAGTGTAGAAAGAGATATTTGTACGGAAGAGCTGTGGCCATGAATGGACAGATATGGAAAAGCCTGGCTCTCTTCTTGGCAGTGGTGTCAAAGACTCTAATTGGACGACCAGCCATTAGCTGGTTGTACAGTGTAGAAAGAGATATTTGTACGGAAGAGCTGTGGCCATGAATGGACAGATCTGGAAAAGCCTGGCTCTCTTCTAGGATGTAGTGCAAAGACTCTAATTGGACGACCAGCCATTAGATGGTTGTACAGTGTAGAAAGAGATATTTGTATGGAAGAGCTGTGGCCATGAATGGACAGATATGGAAAAGCCTGGCTCCATTCTTGGCTGTGGTGTCAAAGACTCTAATTGGACGACCAGTCATTAGATGGTTGTACAGTGTAGAAAGAGATATTTGTATGGAAGAGCTGTGGCCATGAATGGACAGATATGGAGAAGCCTGGCTCTCTTCTAGGATGTAGTGCAAAGACTCTAATTGGACGACCAGCCATTAGCTGGCTGTACAGTGTAGAAAGAGATATTTGTACGGAAGAGCTGTGGCCATGAATGGACAGATCTGGAAAAGCCTGATTCTCTTCTAGGATGTAGTGCAAAGACTCTAATTGGACGACCAGCCATTAGATGGTTGTACAGTGCAGAAAGAGATATTTGTATGGAAGAGCTGTGGCCATGAATGGACAGATATGGAAAAGCCTTGCCCTCTTCTTGGCTGTGGTGTCAAAGAAAGAAAAAATAATCTTGTGTAACTCTTTAATTCTTTTTCGATTGCCACTTCAAAGTTTCACGAAATAGCCCAGGTTCATTCCTGTAGAATAAAGATTTTGAACTTGAGAGGACCAGGAGAACCACTGACCTCTTATGGGTTCTGAGCTATGTAGAGTAATATGAAGGATATCTCTGAGTAATATAAAGGATGACAAAATCGCCAAGACGCAACAAAGGTGCTGTATAAAATCCTTGACTCGGTCTGTTGGAGTTACTGACTTTGATTGGCAAGGCTTCTCACATTATATTGAATTGGAGCGTCCCCAGAGGAAAGAGACCATTATTTCCTGTAATTTTTTATTTCAATGAACTTAATAACAATTCTATGAACTCTTTGACTTTTATATTTCTTCGTTATTTTATATCTCGAATTATTAAACTTCTATTGATAGATAGAAATTTATTGTTTTATTGTACAGCTACTCAATATGAATTTATACTTTGTATTACATATTCTTTGTTAAATAGAATAAACAGTTTGCATAAAAAATTTAAAAAAAAGAAAAGACTGAAAAAAAGAAAAGACTGAAAAAAAGAAAAGAAAGAAAAGAAGAAAAAAAAGTTTAAAAAAAAAAAAAGTATTTAAAAAAAAAAAAAAATTCAAAAATCTTAAAAAAAAAAAAAAAAAAAAAAAAAAAAAAAATTTATGGAAACAAAATTTAAAAAATTGAAAAAAAAATGATGCAAACTGAATATAATTGTTTTTCTTTTCATAAATCTGTTACTAATTAATTATATTTCATAATACCTGAAAGTTTCTCATTGTTCAGTTGTTTTGTATGTATAAGTTCAAATGTTTTCAGAAAATTTTTTTGTTTGCAAGTCATTGATAGCATTGTCATTTTTTTTACTCTCAATTTAAATGCATTTATTCAAATTTCAATCAAATGCATTTATTTAATTAATTTAACTCATATAAAATATAAGAAAAACATGTTCATAGGTTGTTAGAAAATAAATAATAAAAAAACTTTTACATAAGAAGAGAGAAATAAGGAATAAAAAAAACTTTTTTCATTTTCCATTATCATTAAATTGTGAATTTTAATTTCTATAAACGTTCAATTTTTTCATAAAAAATATAAATTATTTTATATATCTTCAACTTTAAATATTACAAATAAACATAGTGAAATTTATTTTATTTTATTACTAATTATTGTAGTGATTAATTGAAATATTAATTACGAAAATTATTATCTAATTAATTAAAAAAAATTACAAATTTTCAGAATTTTTTTTTGCTGAATAATGAATTTCCAATTTATCATATTAAATCTCTTAAACTTGTACTGAAATATATTCTTGGAAAAATATATTTTAACATATAAAGTTTAGGTACGTGAATGCTAAAAAAAATGTTTATGGATCGTATACGATCTATAAATAGACAAAAAATTATACAAATTATTAAAAGAGTAATTACTAATGTAATTGCTGTAAAAGCTTTTATTTTTCATTGTTAAGTTTAGAAAATAAGTACTTAACCTTTTGAAATTTAATTGTTTGCTTTTTCTAAAAAATGTTCAACTTCAAAGTTTGGAAATTAATGTCTAGCATTCATTAAAACGTATTAGGAAAATTCAGTAATTAAATTATGTTGAATTTTAATTATTCTAAAACTAAAATACTTGTCAGATATTAAAATTTGTTAAAAATTTTTTTTTGCATTTTATAAGTGTTTATGAAGGCGTCTTCACAGGTATCATATTAACTTGTATATGTTAACATCATACCTGTAATAAATTTTGATTTTTATAAGTATGGTTTTGGTTGAAATACGAAATAAAAATATTAAATTCTTCATGCATAATTTAAATTCTTGGAATCCAATAGTTGTTCTATCATTGATTTGAATCAGACTGCAGTAAACAGTCATTAAGTTGAATTGATTCCAGTAAAACTATTATTTTGATATTGAACTTTATTTATTTACTCTACTTATGAATCAAATATTTGATTGTGAAAGTGAAAATAGATCAAGAGTATTTCTCATGGCTAAGATAATAATATCCTATTCAATAACGCAAGCCAGTTCCGTTGAAGAAAAAGAAAATACTTAAGTGGCAATTTTTTTCTGGACTCAAGATTTTGAATAAAAGATAGATAGCGTCGTAAATCTTTGACTAAGAATTTTTACGAGTTTTAAATTTTTTGTGATAAATTTTTGTTCTAGTGCATAGCATTTATCAAACGCATCACTCATTTTTTCTAATTCAAGTGGCCATGTTCTATATGCTCATATAAAATATTCTTCATCTATACTTACTTCTTTTTGAGCTATTAGATAATCTTCTAGGGATAGATAACCTTGTAATTTAAACAAATGGAAAAAACAATTTGGAAACAAATTTTTTTACATAAAACAAATAATTATGAAGTATGATTTATGCATCCAAAACAAGCATCCACGATTTAAGCATCCAAATTTTTACTAAGGTAAAAGAAATCAATTCAGTATCGAAGGATAATTTCTTTCAAGAGAAATATCCTTTCAAAGTAAATAAAAGCTATATTTCAGCTAAATGAAATATTAATAAATATTGTAACTAGCAAAACATCTAATGAATCTAATTTGTAGAATATTTCAATGCTAAAATCATCACACGGAGAAAGATTTTCAAATGTAAATCGAATAAGCCACTTAAAAGTTAAGGTTAAAATTTTTGCAAATTAAAAGAAGGTTTTGGAAACATAAATATTGAGATCCCAATCTTTTGTTAACTAATCCTTCTCAACGCGTTGTCCACATTTAAGAGAATGTTAAACATCCTTCATTTGGATTTATTATTGATAATTTCATTTTGAAAAATTCTTTTTTTTTCGAAAGAAAACTTCTTTTTTTCAATTTTTCACATTGAAAAAAGTAACGAATCAGTATTTCTTGAAGAGCTGTGTATCAAACCCAATGTTGTTAATCTTAGTTCATTTAATCCTTTATACAGGGTATCTGAGCTCCTGGAATGTCATAAATTTCGGCATTGAACAAAATTTGTCAGGAAATGTCATTATTTTAACTATTTTTTTTTTTTTAAATAATAATGGATAGTCATGTATTTCGGTCGCGGAAAAATGTAATTTTTAAAATGGAATTCCCCCCCCCCTCCTCTATTTTATGGTGTTCCGAATATCTGAATTTGTAGCCAAATCCCCACTCACAGTCCTAGTTTATTAAAATATAAAATGTTTTTATCATGTTCTTTAAAAAGTATGGTGTTGTTTCAAAAAATGAAAGAAAAAACATTATTTCTAGAAATATTTATCTTTTAAACTTCTGTGATTTCAGAATTTTTGTAATTTTTTTTTTATTTTATCAATTTAAAGTTCTGGCTGAAGCAAGCCTATAATTTGCGAATTTGTTTTATTCCGAAATGAGAACAGAAAAATCAGGAGTATTTATTTCCCTTCTCATGAACTAAAAAAGAATATAATTCTGCAGAAAAAAAAACCTTCCTTATTATAAATACTTAATTTCTTTTAAAATCTCTCTTGATTCTAAGAATTTATTGTTTACGTTCAATACAAAATTTGAAAAAGAAAATCTTAATTTCTAACAATATTATTTATTTTATTTAAGTAAATATCTAAATATTTCTTTCTAATATTTGACAATTTCTATGTAAAATGTCCAGCTATGTTTTTTAATAATATAAAACTCAACAAGTTTAATATCATCTGTAGAACATGTGTTATTTTTTTTTTCTGCGATGGAGACAATTGCATTTTGTTTAGAAATTATATGAGACATTTTGTTATGGTTATTAAACAAAAACTAGAGCATTGATTCCAAGTAATCAATTTGTTTTAATCATTTTATTATGAAGCTTCAAAGCTTCAGTTTTGCTAAATTTTTAATTTAATACTTATATCTAAATGAATTTTTTTTAAATAAATTCAATAGTAATATTGTTCATTACGGGGTGCGTAGCGTTTTTAAAAAGTGCCTGTAGGTGCTTATTTTCGATTTTCGTTTTTTAAAAGCCCTTGCAGGAGTTTTTAAAAAGTGCTTTATTTTTACAAGTACTTTATTATCACTATAAGAAAATGAGATTTTTTTTACCATGTTGATTTTTACCACGCATTAGGCAAAAAGACATTGTCCTATTCAACGTTTTCACCATTAGTTAAACCCTAATTTATTTCGGAGTACTGTCTATCAGTAGTGTATGAAAACACAATTCGTTTTACTTGTTTGATGAAATACCTGCGAGTCCGCATTTGCATATACTGAGTTGGATTCAGTGAGAAGGATTTTTGACCTCTCATGCAACTGCATTTTGCCAGAGATTCTCAAACTTCCATTTTTCGCCCTTTGGAATTAAAACCAAAAAATCTCTTGAGTTTCTGTTGATTATGGGAACCAACTAAACATTGTCAAATTTGTTTTTTTCTCTAATTGCGTCAGAATAGCGTTATTTCTCTAGTTTATTTCATCGTTGGTGGACGAGACAGTGTCTTTTTCACTGGCAAGCAAATGAAACCAGATAAAACTACCAATTGTTAAAAATTTGCCAGCCTTGTCTAATTATAATATTTCTTTAAAGTGCTCAAATTTTTTTGAGTGCTTGATAACATCTTAAGAGGTACTTATGTTTTGTTGAAGAGTTTGGCTATGCACCTTGGTAACGAATTAAAATTTTAATTATTGATTTTTGGACTATTTGGAGTTTTTAGAGTACATTTATTTTCCTATTTATATTTGCAGGGTTGCCACAGGTGACTAAAATACGACTATAGGCAACTGTTTTCAATCTGAGGCAACTTTTTTTTTCTCCTAAAAAGTTTAATAAAGCAACTATTTTCAGGAAAAGACGGAGACTTGGGAGACTTTTCTGCGCTCCTAATGATTTTTTTAAAGCATAAATTAGGTTGATAACCCTGAACAAAACGAATTTTTTTTCTTAAAAAAAAAAAAAAAAAAAAAAAAAAAATTTGAAAATTTTAAATTGCAAATTTGAGTTATCACTTTTTAATGCTCTCAATTTGAACAGATTCCATAGTTAGTCTATTTTGTAACTCGATCACCTTTTCAATGGTTATTGCTACAAAATTCTGCAGGATTAAAAAAAAAAAAAAAAATTAAAAAATAAAAAATTAAAAATTTAATGCGAATGTTGGATGCGTGTTTTTCAAATTTGAAAAATCACTTTTCACATATGTACATATATTTGCTAAATCAATTATTGATAAAAGGGAAAATTATTTAGAAAAAGTATGTTTTTTTAAATAAAGTATTTTTTGATGGAATTCTAGTAATTGAAATATTTAATTTTCCTTAAATATACAAATTTTTTTTTAATTAAAAAATTATTGCTAGAACAATAACCCTTATAGAAGAATTTTCATATTTGGAACAAACTTGACTAAATGGATCATGTTATATGACAACTAAGTCATTTATTAAAATTTTTCTAATATTATTGAAAAAATTTTGTTCTTATTTAGGCAACTATTTTCATGCTTTAGGCTACTAAGAACAACTATTTTGTTCATTTTTTTCTGTGGCAACCCTGTGTTTGTTGTAAATATATTTCTCATTGATAATTTGTATTTTTTAAGTAATTTGTATATATATTTCATAAAAGATTTAAATCTGCAGATTAACTTTATGGTATTCAAGCAACTTTTCCAAAATGATTTTCTGATAAATATTGAGCATGAATTAAGTGAATAATGAGAATTTCATGAAATTCTTCTCTCTAATCTATGTTTAACTTCAAAATAAATATTGTGTGTTTTGAAGAATAGATATTGGTGTAATAGATAATGTTTAGTCATCAATATCGTAGTAGACAAAGAATATTAAGGATTCACAGATGTGAAGTTGACCTCTATGCAGAAATGGATATTATACTCATTATTAAATATAGAGTTTGCAATTAAAATTTCGAGGATTTTCAATTCAATACAAATGTTCAATTCAATTAAATCTCAATTTAAATTTGTTCGATTGATCAAAACCAGCAGGAATGAATCTTTACTTTTAATAAATATGATATAAGGAAATGAAATGTTTTTTTCTGAAAAAAAGTTGCTTAAAAACTTGTACTTTGAATGCATGCATACTCCATGCAACGAGTACTGTAAGATTAGTGCTGTACAACACCGAAAAGTAAATACACCTGGTAAAAAAAATAAAGAGAGTTAGTCAACATTACAGTAAGTCTCTTAATCGCCACCCTAATTAGTTGATAATTTTGAAATTTCTAACGGATAACGGAAAATTCACAAATTATAGTATAATATTTGGAATAACTACTGGTTAGTTAATGGCTAGGGTGGGTTAAATCCACCCTAAAAATTCCTTGACTAACCCTGGAAAAGCTAGATTTCAAAAATTTTATCTTTATATAATTTTTAGAAGAAAATAAATCTTTTCTAGCCCATCTAAGAAAATCTCAATTTTCCCCTTTACCACTAGTGACACCTTTCTTATTTCCACAGAAGATTTTTTTTTTTTCTCGCATGTTTATTCCCGGAGCTGGGAATGAAAGCTAAAGCATGCATTGCAAATTTAAAATTATCTTCATATTCTCCACTTTCAAACAAGCAGTTTGGTTTTAACCTCGAAAATTTGCATTTTCCTAGTATTTACATCTTTTCATTGTTTTCGTCCCAGAATCCATAGTGTGGATTGTTTATTTGCTTTAAATCTCATTTTTTGGGCTTAAAGTTTTTCTTAAACTACATTTAAAATCTTTTTATTTAAATTAATATTATAAAAATGGATTTTACATTACCAGTCGTCGATCTCGGAACTGCTTTCGTAGCTTAGCTTGCTTTCCTTTGTTAAGTGCCTTAGAATTTGTTCTTCCATATTTTGATATCATTACGAAGCTACTACCGATAAAGAGACTTAAACTCAAGATGTTAGATTGAATTGATAAGGGTTCATAAATATGCGTGACTTTACAATTTATCTGCTCCTAAATTAGGTTGAATTTTAAGTAAAGTTTATGTTCAAAAGAAAGATTCCGTAGCTGCAAAAGATTATATTTCTATTTCCTATAAATTACAATTATAAAAATTTTTTTTAAAGAAATAATCAGTTTTGGCGTATATTAATATCATTAACTAATTTTCTCTTATTTAAAGTATATTGAATGTTACGCTCCCTGCTCGCTATCACTAATCAACAGCTCGAGCAACTTATGTTAAGAAATTTAAAACAAAAATATTATATGCAAGCGTTTAGCAACTAAACATTGAAATTCACCTAAAAAAAAGGACTATTTTGATATCTTGTTCATTTTTTTATTCTTTTACTTTTTTTGGTTTAACTTTAAATTTAAAGTTTAAATTTTTAAAAGGCTGGGATAGCCTGGCTGGTAGGGTCTTGTCCAAGAGGATTAAATGTGATTGCATCATTTGTCCAGTTTGCATAAAAAATTTAAAAAGAAAAGATTGAAAAAAAGTTTTTTTAAAAAAATAAATAAAAAGACTAACTGTAGAAAAAATTTTTATAGTGAAATTTATTTTTATTTTATTATTAATTATTATTGTAATGATTAATTGCAATATTAATTACGTAAATCATCATTATTGTCTAATTAATTAAAAATAAGAAGAAGTTATAAAATGATTTTTACTACCATATTAAAGGCTGATTTCCCATGCCGCTTATAGGTTCGCTAAATTCATTTGACGTCTCAAATTTATTCATTTAATATTTTGTTCATTTTATATCTACTTATAAAAAAAATTAATTACAAATTTTCATAATTTTTTTGCTGAACTATGAGTTTCCAATTTATCATTTTAAATCACAAAAACTTGTACTGAAATATATTCTCTGAAAAACATATTTTAACATATAAAGTTTAGGTACGTGAATGCTAAAAAAAATGTTCGTGGATCGTATACGATCTATAAATAAGAAAATGTATACAAATTAGTAAAATTTTTGAATAAATTTAATAAATTTAAATTTCGTTTGGTCGTGAAAATATAAATAAATGACTTATAAAAGTATTTAATAATGTAATTGCTATAAAAGCTTTTAATTTTCATGGTTTTGTTTAAAAAATGAGTACTTAACCTTTTTAAATTTAATTGTTTGCTTTTTTCTAAAAAATGTTCAATTTCAAAGTTTGAAAATTAACGACTAAGATTCATTGAAATGTATTAGAAAAATTTAGTAATTACATTATATTGAATTTAAATTATCTAAAACTAAAATACTCGTCAGATATTTTAATTTTTTATTTTTTATTTTTTGATAAGTGTTTGAAAATTATGAAGTCGTTTTCATAGGTATCATATTAACTTGTATATGTTTTGAATAAATTTTTATTTTTATTAGTATGGTTTTGGTTGAAATACAAAATATTAAATTCTATATGCAAAAATGAAATTCTTGGAATCTACATTCCGATAGTTATTTTATCATTGATTTGAATCAGACTACAGTAAACGCTGATTCCAGTAAAACGATTATTTTGATATTAAACTTGTTTATTTACTCTACTTATGAATCAAATTTTTGTTCCTGTAAGCGAAAATTGATCACGAGTAGTTCTCATGGCTAAGATAATAATATCCGATCCAATAACGCAAGTCAGTTATGTTGAAGAAAATACTTATGTGGCAATTTCCTTCATTTGGAAATTCATTTTGGAAATCAAAGAAAACTTCTTTTTTTTCGATTGTTACATTAAAAAAAAGGAACGAATCAATATTTCTTGAAGAGCTGTGTATCAAACCAAATGATGTTAAATTTAGTTAATTAAATCATTTATACGGGGTATCTGCGCACCTGGAAAGTCATGAGAAATCATGATAAGTCATGAATTTCGGTATTGAACAAAATTTTTCATGATTTTAACTATTTAACTATTTTTAAAAATAAAAAAATCATGGAAAGTCATGGATTTAGTTCTCTGAAAAAAAATTTTCTCTCGCGGAATTTAGTTCTCTCGCGGAAAAATCTAAGTTTTAAAATGGAATTTACCCCCCCCCCCCAATTTCCTGGTGTTCCGAATGTATGAATTTGTAGCAAAATTCCTACTTAGAGTCATATTTTATTAAAATATAAAATGTTTTTATCATGTTCTTTAAAAATTATGGTCAGATTTACTTGTTAAAATCTTTTCTTTAAATAATGCTGATATTTTGCCCATTTAAACTGAGATTTATAGATTTTTATTATGAAATCTCCCTCTTCTGTTTCACCAATCGTTAATTTGATTTGGCGAAAGCCATACGGATATCTGGAAATTTTTTGTGATATAATTATGAAATTAATGCTAAGGCCTCTGAGCCTAATTTGAAACTCCCCACTCCTGATAAACATTGGAATGTTATAAAATTTTCGACGAAAAATATTACTCCGTGGGAAAAATGATTTTGGTTACGGTGGATACTCTCAAAGATCTTAATAAACCGGGGTTTAACGTGAAATAAATAAACGGAATGAAGAAACAATTTACTAGTGGAGATCTTATTCATATTTTTCTGTCACCCAATTACAATTAAGAATCCATTTATAAAATCTTGCTTTGTGGATATTAACTTTGATCATAATAGGGACAACTGAATGGTTGTCCAACGTTACAACTGTCAAAGATTTGGCCATTCGGCCAAAAAATATAGAATGTTATGTTTAAGTGATAGATTTTCATAAACAGATTCTAGGCCGGGATAGCATGGCTAATAGGGCACTGGGACCATGTCTAAGAGTTCGTGAATTTGATCCCCGGTGGCCTAAGACTCCACGTGCAGTAAATTGTGACTGATGCACGTTAAATATGTCGAGTCGCAAAGTCCTCCATGTTCCCATAACAAATCAAAACCTCTGGGGGTACTGGATTGGAGATTAATCGTTCTCTGTTTCAGATCAAAATCACGATTTGTGGATGACTGAATGAGTCCGCCCTATAAAACGGGTGTGACGTATGGATGTGACAGAAGTCGAATTTTTGGCCATAGATGGATGGCATCACTGGAAAAAGAGAACAATCGCTCCTTAACAGGCATACGAGAGGGAGAAATATTTTACTTACTTGTTCCATTAAATACTCAAGAAAACTTCTCTTTTCTGCAAATGTAGGTTTTTATGCTTACATATCTTAAGTCTATTCTTGTCAATTTAATTAAAATTTCTGGTTATTAAGACCAATATTTCTGATTATTAAGGCCAAACACTTTTTAAAATGCGATCGATGAAGGCACACGACCTTCAAATCCGCGTTTTAAGAAGACAAGTTTTAGAATAAGTAAAGGGACAAACTCACATTCGTTGAGAATTCAACCTCATTTGCGTTACACGTTGAAGAAAAGCACGAAAATCTATCTTGGTATAGCTGATACAAAGTGAATGAAATTCGTTATCTGTCTACCACTGAGACTTTATCAGAGTGATCAGGACTAGTGCCCATCATCTATCGATGTGATTTCATCATGGGTCGCCTCATAGAGATTCTTTATTCCCTGACTTATCCGGCAACGTTTTGAACTCGCTTGTCATTTTAGAGGTGTCACACAAAGAGATGAAATAATTACTTCCTGAAAGTAAAGGCATAAAAAAGAAGCACGTGCTTTCGCTGGTAAATTTAATTTTGTAACATTTATTTTTAGAACCAGCGTTGAACAGCCGACCAAAGTTTTGCATCGTTGGCTCAAAGTTCAACTCCTTAGCATTGTAATTTTGAGCCCAACGCAGAAGACTAGAGAGAACTCTTGGATCAAGCATTAGGATAAATCAATTTTCATGGCAGAATTTTCGTTGGCTTTTAGCCGCATTTGCGTTTTATGAAGAGGAATACGATGAAAATCATCCACCGTTACCCAGACGGGGATTCTGCTGTTTACCACTGCACTGTGATAGTGTATAGTCTGCCAGCCGCGATCACTGGGATTCGAACCTGAGTCAACGTATTATCATCAACTGATAAGCTGTATCTCCTGATTTACACATAGCTCCGAGCAAACTAATCATAACAAACAAACATCCATGCAAGCTTACCAGCTTTTTTCGTGCCATCCATAGTTTATGTCATCATTTGATTTCGTATTATTTCATCATTTGATTCTAATTTAAGTATTTGTGAAAACATTTGTATTTATCGCAGTATAATTGCTTCTGGCACTTTTAGCATTAAATTCTAAATACAACCAACCTGTTTTCTGATATGAGTAAAAGATTTTATTATATTAAATAAACTTTTCATAATGTTTAGTAAGTTAATCATGAGCTGTTCATCACCGGATGATTATGCAGGGTGTTTAATAAGGAACCATCTTTGCATATTTTTTTGGAAAACTTATCAAAAACAAAGTAAAAAATTTGCACTTTTGTTTTAAAATGCAAAATAATAAAGCGAATCATATACACATACACTGCCGAAATCTAAAGAATCACCAGTGATGAAAATGAGACGCGTAGAGTTGTTTGACAACCTGATGAAGACTTCATGTATCATTCAAATGAAACGCGGTCACTAGTGTAAAGTAACGGTTTGATAACTCACAAATACTCACAAAAAACTTGTTGGTACATTTATCTCATTGCGACACTAGCCGCTCTATTCCATCTTTGAAGAAGCTAGTAGGCTACTGTCGGATCCAGTCCTGGACCCAGTCACACACGTCGTCATCCGCGAATAGCTTGTTTTAGAGGTCCGAAAACATGAAAGTCCCCCGGTGAAAGGTCTGGCCTGTACGGTGGAACTATTTCGCCGGGTTCAAATTTCAAGTAGATCTAGTTAACAAAATTTGATTCAGACTTTTATTTGATCTCACGTGATGTCGAATATTGGCATTGTAGCTTTTCTGTGATGATTCATGCCAAATAAAGTAATCTCAAGTTATCATTTGTTACACTTAGAGATCAATAGATCAATTCTTCTTGGAATGAAACAATGCTCTTAACTATAAACCTTTTTACTATTTCTGTATTCATTTCAATTAATTTTTGTCAACTTCATTATACGTCTATTTGTTATTTGTAACTAATATGAATGTATTTTTCCATGTTAAAGCTAATATTAGAAATTATCGGAAAATGAACTTAAAATTAATGTATATATGAGCAATTGACTAATCATTTAACCATGATAAAAAAAACAAAAAAACAAAGAGATATATTTCAATTAATATATTAGTCCCGCAGTAGACTGATCGTTAAGACACGATTCTCAGCAGACCACCGAAGTCAAGCATCACTGGTTGTGGTCAGTGTGCGGATAGGTGACCACTCAGATTAGTCTGTGTAGGTCCGATGGTGTGCGGTATTGGACTGTTCCAACGTAAAGTGCTCGGCTTAGCGTGCAGGGCGTCCCTTCTGCATAGGATCAAAATTACGATGGCAAATCTTTGGATCATCCTGGAATGTTTCCCAGACCGTCGCCAATAGCCCATAGTGCATCTCTAGTGTGACATAAATGAACTGCGACTACAAGAACAATTAGTATTTTAACAGGGTGCGTAGCGTTTTCAAAAAGTGTTTAAAGGTGATTATTTTCGATTTTCGTTTTTTAAAAGCCCTTTGATGTTTTTAAAAAGTGCTCAATTTTCCTTTTTCGAAAATGAGATTTTTTTCCCTTTACCATATCGTATTGGGCAAAAACGTGATTTTCACATTGTTCAATTCAACGTTCGTACAATTCATTCAACCACGTTATTCCATTTCGGCGAGCCGTCGGTGCGTAAAGTGTGACAACGCCAATCATGTTACATGTTTGATGAAGTACTTGGGGGTGACTGAGCTGAATTCGGTGAGATTCTTACACTCTTATGTGCAACTCTGCTGCATTCTCAATTTCAGATTTCATTATCACCTCATCTGTAAAGGTAGAGGCATAGGAAAACGCATTGGGCGTTGTAATATGTCGTTTCCCGTCATACCTGTGGAGGCTTAGGGGAAGCCCATGTGTGCTGCAGGCAGTAAAGATTTCTTCTCATACTATTTCTTCCCCTTTATTAACCCCTTTGGATATTTTATTTCATGTTCTAATAGCTTTCCAACTAATATCCCCTTTCCACTATAACGGCTGAAAGAGTCACGCTGGAGTGAGGACTGAATTACTGACGAAAGGATCATCTTCCATAAGGACAAAACTGTAAAGGCTGACAAATTACCTTATTTTAAGGAAAATGTATTATTTTACAGATTATCCTAGCTAATGTAAATAAAATGCATTGCGCGTGTGTGTGTTTCTTCCTTTATCCCTAACACATGAATTATGGTGATAAAGAATATTTTCACAAATATTTTATTTTTGGAAACAAAAACTGAAAATGTACAGTCCCTGTCTAAATTATTTGACGCATTATAAGATTCTATCCAAAATCTTAATTGTCAGGTGATACTAAGCATCATTATTGTTTTTACGTGACGTAAAACCGGTATGCAATTGTTTACGTTTGTGTAATAATTGATTAACATTGTAATGTAATACGTTAAAAATAAATACATATAGAAGGTAAGCAAATATCTGAATAATGAGTCGTTACATGTATGTTTAAATAAATATACAAGTATTGCATATAAACTAGCGCAAAACATGTAATTATTATATAACTATAGTGCGTCAAATAATTCGGTCAATTTATTATAATATGCTATTATAACACCTGACATATAAATACAGAGTATTTATATAATATATCGATAAATTCTTCTAATTGTCTGATTTACATAAATCGTCAAATTTGACTATAAGATACACGAACGTAACCGGTTGCAGTCACGTAAAAACAATAAATCAGTAAAGTATCATCTGATAATTAAGGTTTTACAGTGCGTCTAATAATTTGGCCATGAACTGTGTTTTTAATTGGTTTATATTTACAAAAGTATCTCATTTTTGACTTACATTTTTTTGAGAAGATTGAAAAGCTTCAATTTAAAACGTAGACACAAATTTTTACTCAAAATTTCAGCCAAAATTATAAAGTGAATTAATAAAAAGTCCTGTAACGCAAATGTAATATAAACGCGCAAAAGAAATTCAAACATGGAAAATGTTGCGAATTAGAATAAATATAAAGAGTAATTACAATAAATGCGTAACAGCTACGCATAAAACCTAAAATATACTTCGTATAACTCGTGAAATGCTTAAGAAAAATAAACGCGTAAAATAACTTTTATGAATAGTGAAAGTAACACGTAAAAATATAACACTTTCTAAAATCGTAAGAAATTCATAAATTACTAGTGCTTAAAAGCTATATTGAAAGTTTAAGATAAATGAAAAAGAATTGAACTACTATTTGCATAAATTTTCTAAAACAGTCGTATAATAACTAATATAAGGAAATAGTTACAAGCATTAAAGTTACTCATAAAGACTGTTAAAGTTCAAAATATAAAGGTAAAAATGTGTAAAGGAAAGTAAACGAATAAAAGTAACGTGTAAAAAAATGTACCGGGTAAATAATTTTAACATGAAAAATATAAAAATGCTTAAATGTATAGTGTTTATTAGCGCGTAAATAGAAGCAAATGCGTAAGGAATTGTTATTCTTACAAATAACGCATAAGCAAAGTAATTCGTATGTAATACTCTTAATAATGTAGTAAAGTAATACTTTCCTGATTCGTTGCTAAAATAAGCGTTTATTTTAATTGTAGAACTCAAAGAGTAGGAAACAGCAACGCATACAAATAACTCACATTAAACACTGTATACTCAATATCTTTTCATCAGTACTCGATCTCACACCGTTTGTTTTTGTTTTCAAACATTACACATATTTTGTTTTATCCGTTTTTGAGCCCGCTATCATCTGATTGGTGATCAAATCCACTCTTTGACCAATACTCAAACATATCGTTAAGTAGTTTCTTGAAACTACTCTCATTATTTCGGCATTCGAACCCACTATTACTTTATCGATATTAGATCAAAAATCAATTGAACAATACTAGATTGCTGTGACCAATACTCGAACCCAATATCGTTTGAGCACATTTCAAACCTCATTTTCATAACGAGTGAACTAATTATCATTCAATGCTCGAGCCAAATAAATATCTTTTAAACAGTAAACGAACAGACTTTATCGTTCCATTAATTCTATTTTCATAGGAACACCCCATCAATTGATCTACACATGATTGTTGCACAAATTTACTCTATTTTTAATCGGTACTCGAACTCACACAATTATGATCAGTACTTTCTTTAAAACGAGCAATTTATTTTAAGTGTGAACCAAATGAATATAAATCTGAATTTTTATCCTTGTCTTTCACAAACTTTTGTGTTCCCTTTCTAAATTTTTCTCAAACCTGTGTACCACTTATAGAAAAATAAATGTATTTTTTAAAAAATATATTTATTTTTCTTTTTTGGTACAAGTTTTGTAGATACAAACCAGCGATCCATATTCTGTGTTAAAGATAAAAATTATACTTTAGAAAAAAAATCAAAATAAGTGAAATTTATTACAAAGCTTTACTATAAAAAAATTGCAACAAAATTAAAAATTAAAACTGACTGTTGACAACACTAATTATCAACAGTTAACTCTGCAAAAAATAGCCAAAAGAATTCTAAATTTCCACGATTAGCTTTGTTTTTAAATCAAATTTCGTTGTATATAAATGTTTGCATGATATTTCACATATGAACGCGAGCCCCCACTAAACTGTTCCCGTACCCCTGGCTGTACGCGAACCAAGCTTTGGGAAAAACTGCCCTAAACTATCAGCACAGATGTCGCTCAATTCAATCGTGATGCAAATATGATATGAATGGGACTTAGAAAATTCTTTTTGGCCTACTTTTAAAGTACACTATTGTCCAATTCAGTTATAAGCATTGTTATCCCTAACTTTCTAAGTAATATTAAATACTGCATTTGAGATATTCATTCGGCGGACACTTTAATGATTTTTTATATTTTTTTAGTTCGTAATAGAACTTTCGTATTAATTTCAGGTCATTGCAGAGGTGTCAAAATTTCTAAAAATATATACATAAGCGGAAAAATATTTAATAAACATCTCTAAAAAAATTCTTATTTTGACCGTGTTACCCAAGATTATCAGCACAGGTGTCGCTAAAAACCAATAGTGACGCAATTATGATATGAGAAGGGGTAGGGAAATACTTTTTGGCCTACTTTAAAATACACTATTGTCCATTTCAGTTATAAGCATTGTTCTCCATTACTTTCTAATTAATATTAAATACTGCATTTGAGGAATTCATTCGGCGGACACTTTAATGATTTTTTATATTTTTTTAGTTCGTAATAGAACTTTCGTATTAATTTCAGGTCAATGCAGAGGTGTCAAAATTTCTGAAAATATATACATAAGCGGAAAAATATTTAATAAACATCTTTAAAAAAATTCTTGTTTTGTCCGTGTCACGCAAGATTATTAGCACAGGTGTCATTAAAAACCAATAGTGACGCAATTATGATATGAGAAGAGGTAGGGAAATTATTTTAGGCCTACATTAAAATATACTATTGTCCATTTCAATTATAAGCATTGTTCTCCCTTACATTTTAATTAATATTAAATACTTCATTTGAAGGGTTCATTCGGCGGACACTTTAATAATTTTTTATATTTTTTTAGTTCGTAATGGAACTTTCGTATTAATTTCAGGTCATTGCAGAGGTGTCAAAATTTCTAAAAATAAATACATAAGCTGAAAAATATTTAATAAACATCTTTAAAAAAATTCTTATTTTGTCCGTGTCACCCAAGATTATTAGCACAGGTGTCGCTAAAAACTAATAGGGACGCAATTATGATAAGAGAAGGGGTAGGGAAATACTTTTTGGCCTACTTTAAAATGCACTATTGTCTATTTCAGTTATAAGCATTGTTCTCCCTTACTTTCTAATTAATATTAAATACTGCATTTGAGGAATTCATTCGGCGGACACTTTAATGATTTTTCATATTTTTTTAGTTCGTAATAGAACTTTCGTATTAATTTCAGGTCATTGCAGAGGTGTCAAAATTTCTAAAAATATATACATAAGCTGAAAAATATTTAATAAACATCTTTAAAAAAATTCTTATTTTGTCCGTGTCACCCAAGATTATTAGCACAGGTGTCGCTAAAAACAAATAGGGACGCAATTATGATATGAGAAGGGGTAGGGAAATACTTTTTGGCCTACTTTAAAATACACTATTGTCCATTTCAGTTATAAGCATTGTTCTCCATTACTTTCTAATTAATATTAAATACTGCATTTGAGGAATTCATTCGGCGGACACTTTAATGATTTTTCATATTTTTTTAGTTCGTAATAGAACTTTCGTATTAATTTCAGGTCATTGCAGAGGTGTCAAAATTTCTAAAAATATATACATAAGCGGAAAAATATTTAAAAAACATCTCTAAAAAAATTCTTATTTTGACCGTGTTACCCAAGATTATCAGCACAGGTGTCGCTAAAAACCAATAGTGACGCAATTATGATATGAGAAGGGGTAGGGAAATACTTTTTGGCCTACTTTAAAATACACTATTGTCCATTTCAGTTATAAGCATTGTTCTCCATTACTTTCTAATTAATATTAAATACTGCATTTGAGGAATTCATTCGGCGGTCACTTTAATGATTTTTTATATTTTTTTAGTTCGTAATAGAACTTTCGTATTAATTTCAGGTCAATGCAGAGGTGTCAAAATTTCTGAAAATATATACATAAGCGGAAAAATATTTAATAAACATCTTTAAAAAAATTCTTGTTTTGTCCGTGTCACGCAAGATTATTAGCACAGGTGTCATTAAAAACCAATAGTGACGCAATTATGATATGAGAAGAGGTAGGGAAATTATTTTAGGCCTACATTAAAATACACTATTGTCCATTTCAATTATAAGCATTGTTCTCCCTTACATTTTAATTAATATTAAATACTTCATTTGAAGGGTTCATTCGGCGGACACTTTAATGATTTTTTATATTTTTTTAGTTCGTAATGGAACTTTCGTATTAATTTCAGGTCATTGCAGAGGTGTCAAAATTTCTAAAAATAAATTCATAAGCTGAAAAATATTTAATAAACATCTTTAAAAAAATTCTTATTTTGTCCGTGTCACCCAAGATTATTAGCACAGGTGTCGCTAAAAACTAATAGGGACGCAATTATGATAAGAGAAGGGGTAGGGAAATACTTTTTGGCCTACTTTAAAATGCACTATTGTCTATTTCAGTTATAAGCATTGTTCTCCCTTACTTTCTAATTAATATTAAATACTGCATTTGAGGAATTCATTCGGCGGACACTTTAATGATTTTTCATATTTTTTTAGTTCGTAATAGAACTTTCGTATTAATTTCAGGTCATTGCAGAGGTGTCAAAATTTCTAAAAAAATATACATAAGCTGAAAAATATTTAATAAACATCTTTAAAAAAATTCTTATTTTGTCCGTGTCACCCAAGATTATTAGCACAGGTGTCGCTAAAAACAAATAGGGACGCAATTATGATATGAGAAGCGGTAGGGAAATACTTTTTGGCCTACTTTAAAATACACTATTGTCCATTTCAGTTATAAGCATTGTTCTCCATTACTTTCTAATTAATATTAAATACTGCATTTGAGGAATTCATTCGGCGGACACTTTAATGATTTTTCATATTTTTTTAGTTCGTAATAGAACTTTCGTATTAATTTCAGGTCATTGCAGAGGTGTCAAAATTTCTAAAAATATATACATAAGCGGAAAAATATTTAATAAACATCTCTAAAAAAATTCTTATTTTGACCGTGTTACCCAAGATTATCAGCACAGGTGTCGCTAAAAACCAATAGTGACGCAATTATGATATGAGAAGGGGTAGGGAAATACTTTTTGGCCTACTTTAAAATACACTATTGTCCATTTCAGTTATAAGCATTGTTCTCCATTACTTTCTAATTAATATTAAATACTGCATTTGAGGAATTCATTCGGCGGTCACTTTAATGATTTTTTATATTTTTTTAGTTCGTAATAGAACTTTCGTATTAATTTCAGGTCAATGCACAGGTGTCAAAATTTCTGAAAATATATACATAAGCGGAAAAATATTTAATAAACATCTTTAAAAAAATTCTTGTTTTGTCCGTGTCACGCAAGATTATTAGCACAGGTGTCATTAAAAACCAATAGTGACGCAATTATGATATGAGAAGAGGTAGGGAAATTATTTTAGGCCTACATTAAAATACACTATTGTCCATTTCAATTATAAGCATTGTTCTCCCTTACATTTTAATTAATATTAAATACTTCATTTGAAGGGTTCATTCGGCGGACACTTTAATGATTTTTTATATTTTTTTAGTTCGTAATGGAACTTTCGTATTAATTTCAGGTCATTGCAGAGGTGTCAAAATTTCTAAAAATAAATACATAAGCTGAAAAATATTTAATAAACATCTTTAAAAAAATTCTTATTTTGTCCGTGTCACCCAAGATTATTAGCACAGGTGTCGCTAAAAACTAATAGGGACGCAATTATGATAAGAGAAGGGGTAGGGAAATACTTTTTGGCCTACTTTAAAATGCACTATTGTCTATTTCAGTTATAAGCATTGTTCTCCCTTACTTTCTAATTAATATTAAATACTGCATTTGAGGAATTCATTCGGCGGACACTTTAATGATTTTTCATATTTTTTTAGTTCGTAATAGAACTTTCGTATTAATTTCAGGTCATTGCAGAGGTGTCAAAATTTCTAAAAATATATACATAAGCTGAAAAATATTTAATAAACATCTTTAAAAAAATTCTTATTTTGTCCGTGTCACCCAAGATTATTAGCACAGGTGTCGCTAAAAACAAATAGGGACGCAATTATGATAAGAGAAGGGGTAGGGAAATACTTTTTGGCCTACTTTAAAATGCACTATTGTCTATTTCAGTTATAAGCATTGTTCTCCCTTACTTTCTAATTAATATTAAATACTGCATTTGAGGAATTCATTCGGCGGACACTTTAATGATTTTTCATATTTTTTTAGTTCGTAATAGAACTTTCGTATTAATTTCAGGTCATTGCAGAGGTGTCAAAATTTCTAAAAATATATACATAAGCTGAAAAATATTTAATAAACATCTTTAAAAAAATTCTTATTTTGTCCGTGTCACCCAAGATTATTAGCACAGGTGTCGCTAAAAACAAATAGGGACGCAATTATGATATGAGAAGGGGTAGGGAAATACTTTTTGGCCTACTTTAAAATACACTATTGTCCATTTCAGTTATAAGCATTGTTCTCCATTACTTTCTAATTAATATTAAATACTGCATTTGAGGAATTCATTCGGCGGTCACTTTAATGATTTTTTATATTTTTTTAGTTCGTAATAGAACTTTCGTATTAATTTCAGGTCAATGCAGAGGTGTCAAAATTTCTGAAAATATATACATAAGCGGAAAAATATTTAATAAACATCTTTAAAAAAATTCTTGTTTTGTCCGTGTCACGCAAGATTATTAGCACAGGTGTCATTAAAAACCAATAGTGACGCAATTATGATATGAGAAGAGGTAGGGAAATTATTTTAGGCCTACATTAAAATACACTATTGTCCATTTCAATTATAAGCATTGTTCTCCCTTACATTTTAATTAATATTAAATACTTCATTTGAAGGGTTCATTCGGCGGACACTTTAATGATTTTTTATATTTTTTTAGTTCGTAATGGAACTTTCGTATTAATTTCAGGTCATTGCAGAGGTGTCAAAATTTCTAAAAATAAATACATAAGCTGAAAAATATTTAATAAACATCTTTAAAAAAATTCTTATTTTGTCCGTGTCACCCAAGATTATTAGCACAGGTGTCGCTAAAAACTAATAGGGACGCAATTATGATAAGAGAAGGGGTAGGGAAATACTTTTTGGCCTACTTTAAAATGCACTATTGTCTATTTCAGTTATAAGCATTGTTCTCCCTTACTTTCTAATTAATATTAAATACTGCATTTGAGGAATTCATTCGGCGGACACTTTAATGATTTTTCATATTTTTTTAGTTCGTAATAGAACTTTCGTATTAATTTCAGGTCATTGCAGAGGTGTCAAAATTTCTAAAAATATATACATAAGCTGAAAAATATTTAATAAACATCTTTAAAAAAATTCTTATTTTGTCCGTGTCACCCAAGATTATTAGCACAGGTGTCGCTAAAAACAAATAGGGACGCAATTATGATATGAGAAGGGGTAGGGAAATACTTTTTGGCCTACTTTAAAATACACTATTGTCCATTTCAGTTATAAGCATTGTTCTCCATTACTTTCTAATTAATATTAAATACTGCATTTGAGGAATTCATTCGGCGGACACTTTAATGATTTTTCATATTTTTTTAGTTCGTAATAGAACTTTCGTATTAATTTCAGGTCATTGCAGAGGTGTCAAAATTTCTAAAAATATATACATAAGCGGAAAAATATTTAATAAACATCTCTAAAAAAATTCTTATTTTGACCGTGTTACCCAAGATTATCAGCACAGGTGTCGCTAAAAACCAATAGTGACGCAATTATGATATGAGAAGGGGTAGGGAAATACTTTTTGGCCTACTTTAAAATACACTATTGTCCATTTCAGTTATAAGCATTGTTCTCCATTACTTTCTAATTAATATTAAATACTGCATTTGAGGAATTCATTCGGCGGTCACTTTAATGATTTTTTATATTTTTTTAGTTCGTAATAGAACTTTCGTATTAATTTCAGGTCAATGCAGAGGTGTCAAAATTTCTGAAAATATATACATAAGCGGAAAAATATTTAATAAACATCTTTAAAAAAATTCTTGTTTTGTCCGTGTCACGCAAGATTATTAGCACAGGTGTCATTAAAAACCAATAGTGACGCAATTATGATATGAGAAGAGGTAGGGAAATTATTTTAGGCCTACATTAAAATACACTACTGTCCATTTCAATTATAAGCATTGTTCTCCCTTACATTTTAATTAATATTAAATACTTCATTTGAAGGGTTCATTCGGCGGACACTTTAATGATTTTTTATATTTTTTTAGTTCGTAATGGAACTTTCGTATTAATTTCAGGTCATTGCAGAGGTGTCAAAATTTCTAAAAATAAATACATAAGCTGAAAAATATTTAATAAACATCTTTAAAAAAATTCTTATTTTGTCCGTGTCACCCAAGATTATTAGCACAGGTGTCGCTAAAAACTAATAGGGACGCAATTATGATAAGAGAAGAGGTAGGGAAATACTTTTTGGCCTACTTTAAAATGCACTATTGTCTATTTCAGTTATAAGCATTGTTCTCCCTTACTTTCTAATTAATATTAAATACTGCATTTGAGAAATTCATTCGGCGGACACTTTAATGATTTTTCATATTTTTTTAGTTCGTAATAGAACTTTCGTATTAATTTCAGGTCATTGCAGAGGTGTCAAAATTTCTAAAAATATATACATAAGCTGAAAAATATTTAATAAACATCTTTAAAAAAATTCTTATTTTGTCCGTGTCACCCAAGATTATTAGCACAGGTGTCGCTAAAAACTAATAGGGACGCAATTATGATATGAGAAGAGGTAGGGAAATACTTTTTGGCCTACTTTAAAATGCACTATTGTCTTTTTCAGTTATAAGCATTGTTCTCCCTTACTTTCTAATTAATATTAAATACTGCATTTGAGGAATTCATTCGGCGGACACTTTAATGATTTTTCATATTTTTTTAGTTCGTAATAGAACTTTCGTATTAATTTCAGTTCATTGCAGAGGTGTCAAAATTTCTAAAAATATATACATAAGCTGAAAAATATTTAATAAACATCTTTAAAAAAATTCTTATTTTGTCCGTGTCACCCAAGATTATTAGCACAGGTGTCGCGAAAAACTAATAGGGACGCAATTATGATAAGAGAAGAGGTAGGGAAATACTTTTTGGCCTACTTTAAAATGCACTATTGTCTATTTCAGTTATAAGCATTGTTCTCCCTTACTTTCTAATTAATATTAAATACTGCATTTGAGGATCTCATTCGGCGGACACTTTAATGATTTTTCATATTTTTTTAGTTCATAATAGAACTTTCGTATTAATTTCAGGTCATTGCAGAGGTGTCAAAATTTCTAAAAATATATCATAAGCTGAAAAATATTTAATAAACATCTTTAAAAAAAATTCTTATTTTGTCCGTGTCACCCAAGATTATTAGCACAGGTGTCGCTAAAAACTAATAGGCACGCAATTATGATTTGAGAAGGGGTAGGGAAATACTTTTTGGCCTACTTTAAAATGCACTATTGTCTATTTCAGTTATAAGCATTGTTCTCCCTTACTTTCTAAATAATATTAAATACTGCATTTGAGGAATTCATTCGGCGGACACTTTAATGATTTTTCATATTTTTTTAGTTCGTAATAGAACTTTCGTATTAATTTCAGGTCATTGCAGAGGTGTCAAAATTTCTAAAAATATATACATAAGCTGAAAAATATTTAATAAACATCTTTAAAAAAATTCTTATTTTGTCCGTGTCACCCAAGATTATTAGCACAGGTGTCGCTAAAAACAAATAGGGACGCAATTATGATATGAGAAGGGGTAGGGAAATACTTTTTGGCCTACTTTAAAATGCACTATTGTCTATTTCAGTTATAAGCATTGTTCTCCCTTTCTTTCTAATTAATATTAAATACTGCATTTGAGGAATTCATTCGGCGGACACTTTAATGATTTTTCATATTTTTTTAGTTCGTAATAGAACTTTCGTACTAATTTCAGGCCATTGCAGAGGTGTCACAATTTCCAAAAAGATATGCATAATCTGAAAAATATTTAATAAACATCTTTAAAAAAAATTCTTATTTTGTCCGTGTCACCCAAGATTATTAGCACACGTGTCGCTAAAAACTAAGAGTGACGCGATTATGATAGGAGAATTGGTAGGGAAAATCTTTTTGGCCTACTTTAAAATACACTATTGTCCATTTCAGTTATAAGCATTGTTCTCCCTTACTTTCATATTAATATTAAATACTGCATTTGAGGAATTCATTCGGCGGACACTTTAATGATTTTTCATATTTTTTTAGTTCGTAATAGAACTTTCGTATTAATTTCAGGTCATTGCAGAGGTGTCAAAATTTCTAAAAATATATACATAAGCTGAAAAATATTTAATAAACATCTTTAAAAAAATTCTTATTTTGTCCGTGTCACCCAAGATTATTAGCACAGGTGTCGCTAAAAACAAATAGGGACGCAATTATGATATGAGAAGGGGTAGGGAAATACTTTTTGGCCTACTTTAAAATGCACTATTGTCTATTTCAGTTATAAGCATTGTTCTCCCTTACTTTCTAATTAATATTAAATACTGCATTTGAGGAATTCATTCGGCGGACACTTTAATGATTTTTCATATTTTTTTAGTTCGTAATAGAACTTTCGTATTAATTTCAGGTCATTGCAGAGGTGTCAAAATTTCTAAAAATATATACATAAGCTGAAAAATATTTAATAAACATCTTTAAAAAAATTCTTATTTTGTCCGTGTCACCCAAGATTATTAGCACAGGTGTCGCTAAAAACAAATAGGGACGCAATTATGATATGAGAAGAGGTAGGGAAATACTTTTTGGCCTACTTTAAAATGCACTATTGTCTATTTCAGTTATAAGCATTGTTCTCCCTTTCTTTCTAATTAATATTAAATACTGCATTTGAGGAATTCATTCGGCGGACACTTTAATGATTTTTCATATTTTTTTAGTTCGTAATAGAACTTTCGTACTAATTTCAGGCCATTGCAGAGGTGTCACAATTTCTAAAAAGATATGCATAGGCTGAAAAATATTTAATAAACATCTTTAAAAAAAATTCTTATTTTGTCCGTGTCACCCAAGATTATTAGCACACGTGTCGCTAAAAACTAAGAGTGACGCTATTATGATAGGAGAATTGGTAGGGAAAATCTTTTTGGCCTACTTTAAAATACACTATTGTCCATTTCAGTTATAAGCATTGTTCTCCCTTACTTTCAAATTAATATTAAATACTGCATTTGAGGAATTCATTCGGCGGACACTTTAATGATTTTTCATATTTTTTTAGTTCGTAATAGAACTTTCGTATTAATTTCAGGTCATTGCAGAGGTGTCAAAATTTCTAAAAATATATACATAAGCTGAAAAATATTTAATAAACATCTTTAAAAAAATTCTTATTTTGTCCGTGTCACCCAAGATTATTAGCACAGGTGTCGCTAAAAACAAATAGGGACGCAATTATGATATGAAAAGGGGAAGGGAAATACTTTTTGGCCTACTTTAAAATGCACTATTGTCTATTTCAGTTATAAGCATTGTTCTCCCTTACTTTCTAATTAATATTAAATACTGCATTTGAGGAATTCATTCGGCGGACACTTTAATGATTTTTCATATTTTTTTAGTTCGTAATAGATATTTCGTATTAATTTCAGGTCATTGCAGAGGTGTCAAAATTTCTAAAAATATATACATAAGCTGAAAAATATTTAATAAACATCTTTAAAAAAATTCTTATTTTGTCCGTGTCACCCAAGATTATTAGCACAGGTGTCGCTAAAAACTAATAGGGACGCAATTATGATATGAGAAGGGGTAGGGAAATACTTTTTGGCCTACTTTAAAATGCACTATTGTCTATTTCAGTTATAAGCATTGTTCTCCCTTACTTTCTAATTAATATTAAATACTGCATTTGAGGAATTCATTCGGCGGACACTTTAATGATTTTTCATATTTTTTTAGTTCGTAATAGAACTTTCGTATTAATTTCAGGTCATTGCAAAGGTGTCAAAATTTCTAAAAATATATACATAAGCTGAAAAATATTTAATAAACATCTTTAAAAAAATTCTTATTTTGTCCGTGTCACCCAAGATTATTAGCACAGGTGTCGCTAAAAACTAATAGGGACGCAATTATGATATGAGAAGGGGTAGGGAAATACTTTTTGGCCTACTTTAAAATGCACTATTGTCTATTTCAGTTATAAGCATTGTTCTCCCTTACTTTCTAATTAATATTAAATACTGCATTTGAGGAATTCATTTGGCGGACACTTTAATGATTTTTCATATTTTTTTAGTTCGTAATAGAACTTTCGTATTAATTTCAGGTCATTGCAGAGGTGTCAAAATTTCTAAAAATATATACATAAGCTGAAAAATATTTAATAAACATCTTTAAAAAAATTCTTATTTTGTCCGTGTCACCCAAGATTATTAGCACAGGTGTCGCTAAAAACTAATAGGGACGCAATTATGATATGAGAAGGGGTAGGGAAATTCTTTTTGGCCTACTTTAAAATGCACTATTGTCCATTTCAGTTATAAACATTGTTTTCCCTTACTTTCTAATTAATATTAAATACAGCATCTGAGAAATTTATTCGGTGGACACTTTAATGATTTTTTATATTTTTTTAGTTCGTAATAGAACTTTCGTATTAATTTCAGGTCATTGCAGAGGTGTCAAAATATCTAAAAATATATACATAAGCTGAAAAATATTTAATAAACATCTTTAAAAAAATTCTTATTTTGTCCTTGTCACCCAAGATTATTAGCACAGGTGTCATTAAAAACTAAGAGTGACGCAATTATGATAGGAGAAGGAGTAGGGAAATTCTTTTAGGCCTACTTTAAAATACACTATTGTCCATTTCAGTTATAAGCATTGTTCTCCCTTTCTTTCTAATTAATATTAAATACTGCATTTGAGGAATTCATTCGGCGGACACTTTAATGATTTCTCATATTTTTTTAGTTCGTAATAGAACTTTCGTACTGATTTCAGGCCATTACAGAGGTGTCAAAATTTCTAAAAATATATGCATAGGCTGAAAAATATTTAATAAACATCTTTAAAAAAAAATTCTTATTTTGTCCGTGTCACCCAAGATTATTAGCTCACGTGTCGCTAAAAACTAAGAGTGACGCAATTATGATATGCGAAGGGGTTGGGAAATTCTTTTTGGCCTACTTTAAAAAACACTATTGTCCATTTCAGTTATAAGCATTGTTCTCCCTTACTTTCTAATTAATATTAAATACTGCATTTGAGGAATTCATTCGGCGGACACTTTAATGATTTCTCATATTTTTTTAGTTCGTAATAGAACTTTCGTTTTAATTTCAGGTCATTGCAGAGGTGTCAAAATATCTAAAAATATATACATAAGCTGAAAAATATTTAATAAACATCTTTAAAAAAATTTTTATTTTGTCCTTGTCACCCAAGATTATTAGCACAGGTGTCATTAAAAACTAAGAGTGACGCAATTATGATAGGAGAAGGAGTAGGGAAATTCTTTTTGGCCTACTTTAAAATGCACTATTGTCCATTTCTGTTATAAACATTGTTCTCCCTTACTTTCTAATTAATATTAAATACTGCATTTGAGGAATTCATTCGGCGGACACTTTAATGATTTTTCATATTTTTTTAGTTCGTAATAGAACTTTCGTACTAATTTCTGGCCATTACAGAGGTGTCACAATTTCTAAAAATATATGCATAAACTGAACAATATTTAATAAACATCTTTAAAAAAATTCTTATTTTGTCCGTGTCACCCAAGATTATTAGCACAGGTGTGATTAAAAACTAAGAGTGACGCAATTATGATAGGAGAAGGAGTAGGGAAATTCTTTTTGGCCTACTTTAAAATACACTATTGTCCATTTCAGTTATAAGCATTGTTCTCCCTTACTTTCTAATTAATATTAAATACTGCATTTGCGGAATTCATTCGGCGGACACTTTAATGATTTCTCGTATTTTTTTAGTTCGCAATAGAACTTTCGTTTTAATTTCAGGTCATTGCAGAGGTGTCAAAATATCTAAAAATATATACATAAGCTGAAAAATATTTAATAAACATCTTTAAAAAAATTTTTATTTTGTCCTTGTCACCCAAGATTATTAGCACAGGTGTCATTAAAAACTAAGAGTGACGCAATTATGATAGGAGAAGGAGTAGGGAAATTCTTTTTGGCCTACTTTAAAATGCACTATTGTCCATTTCTGTTATAAACATTGTTCTCCCTTACTTTCTAATTAATATTAAATACTGCATTTGAGGAATTCATTCGGCGGACACTTTAATGATTTTTCATATTTTTTTAGTTCGTAATAGAACTTTCGTTTTAATTTCAGGTCATTGCAGAGGTGTCAAAATATCTAAAAATATATACATAAGCTGAACAATATTTAATAAACATCTTTAAAAAAATTCTTATTTTGTCCGTGTCACCCAAGATTATTAGCACAGGTGTGATTAAAAACTAAGAGTGACGCAATTATGATATGAGAAGGAGTAGGGAAATTCTTTTTGGCCTACTTTTAAATGCACTATTGTCCATTTCAGTTTTAAGCATTGTTCTACCTTACTTTCTAATTAATATTAAATACTGCATTTGAAAAATTCATTCGGCGGACACTTTAATGTTTTTTCATATATTTTTAGTTCGTAATTGAACTTTCGTACTAATTTCTGGCCATTACAGAGGTGTCACAATTTCTAAAAATATATGCATAAACTGAACAATATTTAATAAACATCTTTAAAAAAATTCTTATTTTGTCCGTGTCACCCAAGATTATTAGCACAGGTGTCGCTAAAAACTAAGAGTGACGCAATTATGATAGGAGAAGGAGTAGGGAAATTCTTTTTGGCCTACTTTAAAATACACTATTGTCCATTTCAGTTATAAGCATTGTTCTCCCTTACTTTCTAATTAATATTAAATACTGCATTTGCGGAATTCATTCGGCGGTTACTTTAATGATTTTTTGTATTTTTTTAGTTCGCAATAGAACTTTCGTATTAATTTCAGGTCATTGCAGAGGTGTCAAAATTTCTAAAAATATATACATATGCTAAGAAATTTTGATTAAACATCTTTAAAAAAAGATTTTTTTTGTCCGTGTAAGCTTAGATGATTTGAACAGGTGTCGCTAAAATCGATAGTGATGAAAATATCATTTAAGTATTGTTGAGAAAAATCTTTTTTGCCTACTTTTCAAGTATGCAATAGTCTATTCCGGTTATTGGCAATGTTCTTATTTGCTTTTTTATTATTCACTTATTCTGCATTTGAGGGAGTTATTTGGCAGGCACTTTAATGATATTTTTTGTATTTTTGGTTTACAAGAGAAGCTTGGCTTTTATTATTAAGTCAGTGGTTAGGTGTCAAAATCTCTAAAAATATATACATAAGCTAAACATTATTCATTAAACATCTTTATATATTTTTTTACTTTGTCCGTGTCACCCTAGATTATTAGCACATGCGTTGCTGAAGTCGATAGGGACGAAAATATGATATAAATATTGTTGTGGAAATTCTTTTTTGCCTACTTTTCAAGCATGCTATAGTGTATTCCCGTTATATGCATTATTGTTCTTTGTTTTATTATTATTCAATACTGCATTAGATAGGTGTCAAAATAACCAAAAATATATACATATGTTGAAACATATTAATTAAATTTCTTTTTAAAAAAATTCTTTATGCTTGTCACTCTGGATGATTAGCAGAGGTGTTCCTGAAACCGATAGTCATGCGAATATGATGAGAGTCAGGGGTAGATAAAATTTTTGGCCAACATTTTTTTGCCCAGTTCGGTTATAATCATTGCTTTCCTTTTCTGTAAAATTATTATAAATAATGCATTTAAAAGGACGCTTTAATGATTTTTAGATTTTGTTTGGTTTACAAGAGAACTCTAAAAAAATCATTAAAGCGTCCTTTTAAAGTCATAGGATAGGTGTCAAAATTTCTTAAAACGTATACATATGCTGAGAAATTTTTAAAGAACATTTTTATTTATTTTTATTTTTTCTTTGTCAGTCTATATAGATATTAATATGTTTTTATTGCTCTTTAAATGTATCGGGAAAAAATTTTATATATCACCTTAATAAGGCAAGCAAAAACTGTCGCTTCTTTAAGAGTAAAACCTTTAATTTATAGAATTTATAAGGTATAGTTATTTTTCCGATATATGCAATACAAAAGACAAATAACAATCCAACGTTTTCACCAAAGCGGCTAATTTTGACGCTTTAATAGTCCGCGGAATTCGCTTTCCGACTTAAACATTTTAGTCTGTTTGTAGATTTCCTATATGTTTTTAACCTTACTGGTTGGTTATAGTTTGTCGTAACAAAGAACTCCTCTCACCACAAAGTCTGAGGTCGTCTGGTGCAGTGGAAACAATGGCGCATTTTAAGGAGGGTAGCTTCACTCTAGGATTAACACAATAGACCGAATGGGTTCCTTTTCTCCCGCCGATCCGACCCGAAACCACTCCAAAACAAGGATCCCTCCATCCCTACTTGAAATAGTCATACTTTGTGACCATAGTCACCTCCACAGGTCCAGACAAATGTCTCCAGGAGTTCTTATTTTAAATAAACTATACTTATCAATTCTATATCATATTGTCTAAATTTGTCTTGCCGGGGTCATTCGAAAAAATGTCTTTGTGAACCAGTAGCAATTTCTTTAATTCTTCCATTTGAATAAGAGAGCACTTTTTTATTAGCTCGCTATCTCTTTAATGATTTCCTCAAAATTCTAAATATTTGGATTCTCCAAAATGAAGTACACAATGTTTACTGATCTGATGTCTATTTCTGAACATCTTATATCACTTTTAACAATTGGTACGAGTGAAAAAATTATTGTCTGTGGAAAATCATTACAACATGAATCTCTTTTCTTTTGTAACTTTTTACAAGTGAACTTGTCATTTAGCTTTATCTAGCAGGAAAATTAAACCGAGTTAATGTTATAATTATTTTGCGTTTTTTTTTATCCAACACATCACCGCAACAACAATAATAAGCTATTAGTTTTCGCGGGTTCGATATGGCCCGCGGGCTGCAGTTAGAAGTTCCCGATACTGGACATTAAGCAAATATCTGGAAAATCTTAACAATGCCGATTCCTCATTGAGTACTTAATAATAATGGAATAAACAAATAAAAAGAAAAAATGGTTCTCGTATTATCAAAAAGAGTTGAATGACTTTCCAGATATATCCTTATATATATATATATATATATATATATATATATATATATATATATATATATATATATATATATATATATATATATATATATATATATATATATATATATATATATATATGTATATATATATAGTTATATATATATACATATATATATATATATACATATATATATATAAGTTCAAAATGAAGATAAAACAAAGGTAAATTACAGACAAATGAAAAAAGGGGGGCGAATAATAATAATAATAAACAACTGGAAAAAGAAAAAAAAATAATTAATTAAAAAAAAAAAGAATTAATTTAAAAAAAAAAAAAAAAAAAAAAAAAAAAAAGAGGAAAAAGTTTTTTTTAAAAAACCAGAAAATAAAAGATATAATCTTTTCATCAGCCCACACGATTATATCCGAAAAAGAGTGCTTTCTAATATTGTATCAATATAGCCAAAGCAAAATATATCAATACAATAGTGTGAGGAGCACTCAAAAAATTTTTTTACAAAAATTACGACAAATAAAATAAAACACAATAAGTAAAAATAACACGTAAAAACAGAAAATAAAATAAAAAGGAAGAGCAGAACAAAACAAAATCTATAAAGCGAGTAGCGAAAAATAATGAACTTACATGAACGGGAAATTTTTCAAGAATGATTTAAAATGTTTACGTAACAAGATTGCCAGATTGCAAAATAAGAAAACTTTGAAAACAAAAGCGCAAATTGAGAGTAACTAGAAGAGTTTAAATTGCGTTCTTGCTGCATTACTGAAGTGCGTTAGATTTGTTAGTTACCAAGGATGGGCCAAAAAACTGATGTACGCGAGGTAATATTAAACTGGATAATTTAAAGAATTTGACTATAAATAATTTTAGAAATAAAATATTTATTTAAGAAAAAAATATAAAATAGAAAAGAGAAAGAAACATGAATTGCCAGTTTTGCACATAATTTTAGCCACGAATTTGCCCGAAATGTATTTGCACATGGAAAAGTTATATAAATTGACAAAGAAATCTTTTTAGTAAATAATTTTAGCCACGGATTTGCCCGAAATGGATTTGCACATGGAAAAATATTATAAATTAACAAAGGAATTTTTTTAGTAAAGGAATTTTTTAGTAAATAATTTTGACCAAGGATTTGCACAAGGAAAAATTATACAAATTAACAAAGAAATTATTAGCAAAAAATGTTTGGCCACGGATTTACCCGAAATGGATTTGCACATGGGAAAATTGTATAAATAATTAAAGAAAGTTTTTAGTAAATATATTTACAAAAAATGCGATTAACTCAATGATTTTATATAGAATTTTATTACTTTAGTTGGGTAACTATTGTTTTTTATCAAATTTTGAAAGAGTTTATCGATTTGTTTTTTGGATAAATAAATATTACTACACATTCTTTTAATTCTATTAATTTCATTAAAAGTAGTATTTAAATAGATGCTCCTAGAAACATTAGAATTCCAAGTAATTAGTTAATTTATATTAAAATTAAAATCATTTCTTTTATCGTATAAATCAACAAAGCAGATATTTTCTTCTTTTATAATACCCAAATCCAAAAAATTGAAATTAATATTATCATCATGATTACGAAGCAAGATTAATTCCTCGGGGTAAATATCATTTAATAAAATAGTATAGTCTTGAAAATTAAAAATAATTAATTCATCAATATATCTAATAACAAATTTAATACTAAGAGTGTAATTTTTTTCATAATAATGCAAAAATAAGTTAGCTAAGAGAGATGAATAATTAGAACCTTGTGGTATTCCATCAATTTGAAGAAAAATATCCCCTCCATTGTAAAGATAATTATTAAAAAGACAAAAATTAATCAGAATTTCCCAATAATCAAAATCGCAACAAAGGATATTTTTGAAATCATAGTAATAGTTCAAAAGGACATCTTTTAGTTTAGAAAGGGGAATGCTATTAAAAAGATCCTGGAAATCAAAAGTTGCAATAGAATTAATTTTATTATGTTTAATGAAATCTAAAATCGGTTGATTATTAGTGATAATCCAAGAGAAACCTTCTTTAGAAATACTGTTAATAATTTTATGAAGTAGTTAGAGAAAATGCTGCCAGGTTTAGTTAGATAAGTATTAGATCCACATGTGATAGTTCTAAATTCAACAGGTATTTTATGAAATTTCGGACTGATAATTACGTAAGGAAATTGTATATTGCTAATTTTAATTTTTAATCTCTTATATAAAGCTAAAATTTTTTTAATGACAATATTATTATTCAAATTACTAAGTTTCAAATTTTTACTATTTTTTAATTCCGTATTTAAAAGTTCAACATAGAATTTTTTACAGAAGATTGCATAATTATTGTTAGCTTTGTCTATGGGAGTAATTACAAAATTTTTTTGAAGTTGCTTAATTGATTGAAGAATATTAGAAAAAATTGTTGGATTGTTACTGTTACTTAAATTATCCTTATTATTGAGAATAAAGCTTTTAAGGTAATAATAAACACCCCATTTCCATTCTGTTAGCATACCTAAAGGTAAAGAGAATCTATTTGATATCTTTAAACAAAAACTATTGAGATCATTAAGAAAGTATTTTAGAATTTTATTGATTGATATATGGTAAATGAGTCTAAATTTTGTGCCTTTTATCATTAATTTCCTAAGTTCTAAGATTTCTATAATATTTAAATTACCAGTAATAATATGTTTATGATGTTTATCAACAAAATCAAAATATTTCTCTTCCTCACAGTGACATTCAAAATCGGATATGTTAATGCTCCCTAAATTTTTGCTTAAATCATTATAATTAAATATAGTTCTACCAAGAGATTTATTATATTTAAAGCTTTTAATAATGTTAAAATCTTTTAATGGAAATAAAGTTTTAAAATTTTCATAAATATTATGAAATTTGATCTTATCGAAAATATCGTGTGGTAATAATCGTGTGGGCTGATGAAAAGATTTATATCTTTTATTTTCCGGTTTTTTAAAAAAACTTTTTCCTCTTTTATTTATTTATTTTTTTAAATTAATTATTATTTTTTTTAATTAATTATTTTTTTTTCTTTTTCCAGTTGTTTATTATTATTATTATTCGCCCCCCTTTTTTCATTTGTCTGTAATTTACCTTTGTTTTATCTTCATTTTGAACTTATTTTATGAGTTCTATTTACTTGCAGCTTATGCGCAATAAATGATACTTATTTTTTTTTTCTGGTTTTTTTGTATTCATTTATTTTGCTATATATATATATATATATATATATATATATATATATATATATATATATATATATACTAATACTAATATATATATATATACTAGATTAAATCATTCAAATAATTTTTATATGTAAATATACTAACCTTACTTTTTATTACATCTTTCTTCTTTTTTCACAATTGGCAATGTTTTTTCGAGTAAATAGATTATGAGTTCCAAGAATTTTTCGTAAGAGATAGATCATCATAACAAGGTGCGACGTCTTTATTCGAAACACACTTTTTTTTCCCAAGTGTAAGAAAACAACAATCCAAATTTCAATTGCAATGTCGTTATGATTTCTGGAAAATTTAAAGCACCATCTTCCAAATCATTTGTTCTCATATAACTCTAACCAGCATATACTTTTAATGTTCAATTCTAATTATGCAACTGAATATTCACAGAAAAATCCCTCCACGTATAAAATAGAATCCTTAGCTTCGCTTACAGTACGTTTAAAGTAACAAAATCTTTTAAGAGGATAAGAATCGTCTGCTTTTTCATTTATTCAAGTTTTGCTTACCAGAGAAAATCGTCTGCGTTTTCATTTATTCTTTTAAGTATTGCTTACCAAAGAAAAAACTATTTCTTTTGTGTAACATGCAAGTTAAATTGTGTAATTTTACGGCTTTTAATTCCATTATCAATATTGTGATAACATCATTAGACATTTATTGCAAAATTAACAAAAACAAATTAGGGCACTTTAACTATTTCCAAAAAAGATTTTTTTTAGAATGCAGTGGTTGCCTTAAAAAAACTCAACAAATATGCAAAAAGTGCAACAACAAAAAAAAAAACAAAAAAAAGCATTAACATATCATCCTAGTCATTCTTTGTGATATAAGAGATTTAATGTAAATTTCATTAACACATGAAATTTCTCTTATTTATTTTTTTATCACTTGTTATTATTTGTTTCGTTTTTATTCTTTTTTAGTCATTTCTATCAACTTTGTTTAATAAAAGTTTACAAGTTTAATAAAAGTTAACAAGTTTAATAAAAGTTTGCTTGAAAAATAATAAATTACTGCAAATTCTGCGTTGAATCTTGCATTTTTTGCTCTTTTGATTCGAGTTTATCAAGATATGTAATAAATTTTCCTTGAACGAGAGTTTTAGTTTTATGCATCTCATAAAACGTTTGATAAATTCTGATGTTCTACAACATTGTAACTAACGATTAATTAATTCTTATTTATTTTTCATTATAGGTTTCAATATATACATAACTTTGTTCATAAATTCCATACTTATTTTAGTTAAAATTTTATTAAATTTTTAAAAACAGGATACAATTTAGAATTAAAAAAATAATATAAATGTTTTTATTAAAGGACATTATTTTTTTAATTTTAAAGCCATTTTTTGGCTTTCATAAACTTTCTTTTGCATCACTTAAAAGTATTTTTTAAGAATTTTTAAGGCATTAACATCATAATTCTGGAAATAAGTAATAATAAAAATAATAATACTCAATTTGGTAATTATAGCGAATTATCTTCTTCTGAAGTCTGATGTTCGAGTATTCATTTAAAGATTGAAAGAAAAAGATTGAGTTTTCCTAAATGAGTTTCCATTCTTCGAAGACTATACCCCTATTCTTTATTTAATTTTTTTTTAATTTTAATAACAATTATTATTTTATCACTGAAGTAATAATTATTATTCAACGGGTCCAATTCTAATAGGTCACTTCGTGACTTTGAATAGTTTATAGACATACTAAGTGACGTCGAAAGAAAATACGTCACTAAGATTTTAAGGGTTCATATTTTTGACAGTCAGTTTTTTTCAAAAGTTTGATCTCAGGACAACTATGCTGGTAAGAATAAATTTGTAACAGTACTCTGAGAATACTTGGAATTTTTAGAAATAATCTCAAATCCATTCGAGAACCCAATTTTTTTTCATAACTCTTCCTCTGTTTTGCATACGGTGCACAATGGATCCCATGTGCTCCATTATACCCCACTGTGTTGCTTCTAATATGTGGGTAATTTTACGGTTTAGTGTGGTAGTGTGACATGTTATAACAAAATATGTGACCTACTTTCAAAATTATATATTAATGTTAAGAGAAGATATAGGACATTGGGACAAATTTAAATCAAGTGCTATGGTCTTCTATTATAAAGGGAACATTGGCAACACAATTAAGCTCTATTGTGCCCGAATTAAATCGCTTTGTACTTTTACGGAATGGTCTCTTGTGCTTATTTAATAGAAATAATAATTGGGGGGAATTTAATAATTAAAGATTATGGAATATATGGAGAAAATATAGGCTTTCATGTAAATAGGGTAAAAAAATTGCATTATAATTAAGTACTATTGTGCCTCAAATAATTTGCTTATAATTTCAGGTACAACATAATAATATATTTGGTCAACTTTGAAAGTTACAGGTTAATAAAGACAAAATATAAATCATCTTGCATATGCAAAGAACACAAAAAAGAAAGATTAAAATTACAATTAAAACCCCTTGTGCCCGAACTAACACGTCTAAAATTTTGAGGCTAGCCTTCATGTTCATTTAAATTAAAATAAAAAAATGGAGCCAAGTTTCAAAATCACAAGTTGAGGTTAAAGTAAAATATAGTAATTTATACATTAGAGGAAAAAACAAGAAATCATCAGAAATTTTTCAAAGTGTGCTAACATTTAATTCATAAAGGTAAATATTTGAAGCATAGTTTAAAATTTTTTTTTTTTGCTAATTATCTTACTGTAAAAAAATAAAAATTGAGCTAATTGTAAAACTTTGTAATTTCATGTATTGCGACATGACATCTCAATAATCAAACGCACGCTTCCGGAATTATCAGTTTTGTGCTTTCTACTATACCAAAGCTGACTATTGGAAGCTGATGGACGGGATTCAAGTTCATTTCCGTGGATTTGCAACGGTATGCCTCATTGTGCATCACCTAATACGTCGATAAATTTTTGGCTTGGTAAGGTAGTTAAATGTGTTATTACAATAAATCTGACCAAATTTTAAAAATATTGTTTAATATTAAAAGAAGATAAGGGCCATAATAAGAGCTTCAATTATGAAGGGAATATTATAAAGGACGTTAAATTTAGGCCCCTTTGTGTGCCAATTAATTCATGACTTGCTCTCATGTTAACGTATGATAAAAGGGGTTATAAAATGATAAAAAGTCTGAAATCCATGAGTTAATGTATGAGATATGTTCATGCAGACACTCAAAAAGAAAAGAGAAAAATATTTACAACACAATTAGGTTCTTTTGAGGCAAAACTAATTAATTTTACGCCTTCTCTTCCTGCCTTTTAAGATTGAAAAAATAATTGTGGAGATGTTTGAAAATTATAAGTTAAAATAAAAGCAATATTTTATATATGTAGAAAAAGTCATAACAGTTAGGCTTCCTTGAGGCCGAAATAGTTTTAAGCTTTTACTTGTGTTTACTAACAAAATAAGTGGAGGAATGTTTGGAAGGTTTGAATAAAAACAAAATTTAGGCAAATATGTATATACAGGAAAAAAAAGTTGCAATTAGGTTTCCTTATGCTAAAACTGATTCGCACATAATTTTACATATAGGCCTCCATTTCTTTAATATTAAAATTGTTAATGGGGCAAAGATTGAAAATTATAGATTAATATAAAAAGCAAAATATACACTCTTATGTATGTGCGAAAAACTAGAAAATTTTCACCCTTGGTTAAGCGTCCTATTTACTTTGCTATCTGAAGATTTCCCCCTGAAGTAAGTTCCCCTTGAAAAGGTGACTGGTGCGTGTAAAATCCGTAGGGTCACAAACTCCTCTATGTTCCCGTAACAAATTAAACCTCTGGGGGTACTGAATTGGAGATTGATCGTTCTCTGGTTCAGGTCAAAATTACGATCTGTGGATGAATGAATGGATGTATGAACGGGTTAGCCCTATAAACGGGTGTGGCCTATGGGTGTAGCGGAAGTCACATTTTTAGGTCATAGATGGCGACACTGGAAAACAAAAACAATCGCACCTCTCGCCATAATGGCCAACGACAACAGCAACAACTTAATTGCTCAAAAATTGAATGAGATAAAATTCAAGCTGATATGATTAAGAGTTTTGAAATTATAAGTGTCCTCTTTATAATAAGGGCAATTGAAAAATAGAAGTCATTCCAACCAACATAGAAGACTCGCGTGGAAGGATTTTTCCTGCTTCGTTTCATTCCTGGAAACAGCTTTTTTCAAATCCCTCTCATCTTGAAACCCCTGATGCTCTTTACAGATTAGCCAGAAAACTAGATAATGGGGATTTACTACTGATTTTATACCAAGGTTATATTGCTAATGAAACATATTGGGCACAATCAAACCAAGAGGAAGAGCATACACGCTCATTTTATACAGGGCTAAAAAGAATAAAACGGCTAGTTCACTCCGCTCTTAGAGCTGAAGCTACGATTTCCCTCCTCATGACGTCACTTTGTCCACTGATCTCAGAGATCGCAAGCAAAGATATTATGATCACTTTGCATCTTTCTCTTTGTAAAAAGATAGACTTTTTCTGGTTATTAACTTTCAAACTTTACGTAATTAACACATTATTTTCGTTCATAAACATAGTTGAAAAACTTTCTTGGCCATTACATTAAAAAAATACCATTTTAAACTTATAAAAATATTTTACTAGTTGGCGAAAATGACACTGTAAATACTTTATTTTAAAAAGTTCAGTTTTAACTTTAATTATTAAAAAAAGCATATATCGACACTTTTTTATCTACATATTCTTTTATAACAATAAGTTGAGCTAAATTTAGAATCCCTGATTTTAAAATACGCCGTTAATAGCAATTTCTTCATACTTAATCATTAGGAAACATCAACCTTAAACGCTAATTACTGAAACAAAATAATAATTTAGGTTCATAATGACGGAAGAAATTTTACAATTGTTTATAGATATTTAAATTTACGATGATATAATTTATAGATATTTAAATTTAAGAGAATATAATTTTTAAAAAAATCATAAATATTTAGAATAACTACATTAAAAAATATATTATGAAATTAGGAGAATTTCAACTGTATACTATATATTTTATTTATACTTTTTATTTACATTTTAATTTTCTTTGACTTTATCCATTTTTTAATTTTTTCCACCTGCCTTTCTTTTTGAAGTAACGAGGCGGTTTCTATTTAGATAATGAATTTTTATAAAAGTTCTTAACGATAGAATAAACGTATTGCTGTTTTATATTAACTGTGTCATTTCGGAATCTATTTTTTACATAGTTGTTCATTTACTTTAGGAAACACGCGGAAAATTATATTTTTTCCTTTCGTTTTTCTTTCAGAATTTTCCCCCTTTCTGATCTAAACTTTCAACAATGAAATAAGAACTTTTTAAACATTAGAGGAAAGTGCTCGTTCTATAAAAAATAATAATAATATTTGCACATTTTCACAGTTTTTAGTTAATATCAATGTAGACATATTTCTAAGTTTATCAGCTTCTAAACTAGTGTCTCTGATGGATTTATTGTTTTTTTTCTATCGGCAGAAACAGAATTTCTTGTTCTTCGCTTCCAAAGATGCCGGAACTGTTGCTTGCAGTAAACCTAGGTCAACATTACCTCAGTGCACGAAGCGAGCAGCATTACCCACGCTATTCTGCCACAGGGTGGTTCACATTCACTTCACACATCACAACAGAGGACAACACAGGGAAAACATCCATGCTATGAGCAGGATTTGAACCCGCATCTATAAGCTTCGCTGTCATGCACGCTAACTTCTCAGCCACCGGAGCAATTGCTAGATTATTCATTTTATTTACTTATTGGTACACAAACATTTGCAGGCTAGCTTGCTCAATTAAGGTTTATAAGCATTTGTCAGGTTGAAGAAGATGTAGCATAATTTTGAAAAAGTACAGCACAAACAGACATCAAAAGTAAAAGCGGAATCCGAACCTGGTACCTCCATACGAACGATACCACTCAGCATGGGGTTGCTAGACTTATCGTTGAATTGCAGTTGTTGTAGTTTATTTACGTTCCACTAGAGCTGCAAAATGGGGCGATGGTCTGGGAAACATCCCTGAGACATGCCATCACCATTTTGATCCTCTGCAGAGAGAATGGCACTCCCACTTCGGTAGCCCGACGCGAAGTCGAGCACTTCACGGTAAAACAGTTTAAAGAGGACCCATACCGCACACCCACTGTCCTTATGCAGACCATGGTCACCCACTGACCACAGACAGTGATGCTTGACTTCGGTGATATGCTGAGTACCGTGTCTTAACGATCAGTCCTTGTTGGACTTGTTGAATTGTATGGAAGACTTAGGTTTATCTTTTTTGCTTCAGACATTCCTGGCCGAGTGATATCACCAGCCAAACATTATGCAAAGCGTGGAGGTAGAGGGTTCGAATCTCACTGTTACCTGGATGTATCTTCGTGCTCCGTATTGTGCTATTTCTTCTTCCATTTGACAAAGTTTTATTAGGCTAAACTGAGCACACGAGTCCACAAATGTATGTAATTCCAATAAACAGATAAATAATCCTTTTTGGTTGACGGATACACTAAGAATAAGTGAAACTTCATTTTCTTATGTAATTCCAATTAACAGATAAATAATCCTTTTTGGTTGACGGTTACACAAAGAATAAGTGAAACTTCATTTTCTTATGTAATTCCAATTAACAGATAAATAATCCTTTTTGGTTGACGGTTACACAAAGAATAAGTGAAACTTCATTTTCTTATGTAATTCCAATTAACAGATAAATAATCCTTTTTGGTTGACGGTTACACAAAGAATAAGTGAAACTTCATTTTCTTATGTAATTCCAATTAACAGATAAATAATCCTTTTTGGTTGACGGTTACACAAAGAATAAGTGAAACTTCATTTTCTAGGCCCACATCGATCATTTCAGAAGGTAGCTGGATCGACCTGGATGTTCGTGCTGTAGGCACTATTTAACAAAGGTTTATAAGCCTAAATTCCGCAAATAGGCCTGCAACTATCTGTAATTCTAATAAATGAAAACAATAAACATCATTTCAAACAAAACTTTTCCCACGCACATATTTAGTAGTTTATACAATTAAGAGTATTTTTTCTAAATTGAATAGTGCTATAACACTGTAAGTTCTGTTTCATTTCTGATCTCGGGTGTTTTCTTTTATCAAATCTTCTTGTTTTTTATTTTATTTTGTATTTCCTTAACTTCATCAATGAGGTACCCATTGAATTTTAAGTAATTTTCGTTAACTTGGACAAATTTCGGAATCAATCAATAAATTAATATTTTCCAACAACGGAGATGAACGGAGATGTTAATTTCTATGAAATACTTGTTCTTTTATTTAATTAACTTAGATTCTGAGGCTGTAGGACCTGCGGTTGTCTCATTCTACTTCTAAAATTACAATCGTACACAAAATGTTTTTAGTCTTTAAAAAATGTTTTTAAAGCTAACTGTATAAAAAAAAGTATACGAAATTAATATTTTTATTAAAATTAGGACAGATTATTATTTTTTAAATATAAGAACCTATGCCATTATCTCATGCAAAACCTATCTTAATATTTCTTGAAAAATTAAATGAATTCTGTCGTGCAGAACTTAATATACTGTGTTGCTAAATGAATAATTCCAAGAAACTAAAGAGAAAAAAAAAACTTCATTATATTAAGTTATTAATAAAAGTAGACATATTTTGAGCGTTCAAAATGTCACGTTACGAGTCATTCACGTTTGACTAGTTTTGATAATAGGGGCCTCAGTTTGATTGCTTGAAACATGTCACCTTTTATTACAATCTTCATACATTTGAAGCAAATGTTTCATGCACTCAAATATGGGCATCCATTCTCAAGATTAACCAAACGTAAAAGCCAAAAACAAAAGCGATTTGAAACAAAAAATGTCAACTTAAAATGTAAAATAAAGGGAAAAAACAAAACTTGGAATACCGCGGTAACCAAGAGGGAAACAGAAAATGCCAGTGAAATCTCGGCATTGGACAAAACAGACGCACGTTAAAATTTAGACTAATAAAACACGATATCATAAAAAATGCACGAGTGATAGACCTTTAACGCAGTTGTGCTTCAAAATTGGCTTTTTTTTAAGGGGTTTTCTAATATAAAGTTTTAAAGTGAGTTTTCTGATCCTCTCCTTTGAAAGAAAGACGATATTGAAAGGGATAATTGAATAACTATTTTTTTAATCATCGTTGAAATTGCTACAAAGTTTTGAGTTTTCAGAAATTTGAGTTTGAAAATTACTTTTTCATGTAATTTCCAGCAAATTAACAGTTGCTGTGTATCTGTTTAGAATTTTTGCAAAATTTTTTCAATTTATACAAACTAATCTGCAAAAACTTTAACTTTATACAAGCAAATCTGTAAGAATATTCCTCAATAATTTAGTTTAATAAAAATAAAAAGACACATGCCAACTATTGCGCTTTTTGTAAGATATTTTATAGAGCGGTGGACATCTAAAAACCAACATTTTAAATGCTGCATGTGAACTCATTAACATGTAGTGGTGTTGAAAATAAGTTTAATCAATAAGAAATAACGAACATAAATGAAACTACCACTAGTATAATTTTTTGCAAAAAGCGTAGAAAGATCTTTTCATATAATGATCTTTTGTAATTTTCCGGTAACTAGAAGTCATCCATATTTCTATCTGTTTAATTAATTAAATCTTAGTTTAAGCTTTTTTTCTATCAGAGTAGTATCTAAATTTAATATATCTTTCTTACAGTTTTCTGAATTTAGTTTTTCCTAACTCCCACTTATTTTATGTTTGCAATGGATTGATATTTTTCCTGTTCAAGTCGTCCTTACTTATAATTTATTTATTTGAAGTTATTCTAGTTGCAGTTTTTAAAATACCGTCTACAAAATCCTTTAAACACTTAAAAAAAAAGAAAAGAAAAAAGAATGAAATTTTATATTCTGAAATAGCACAGTCGTTAGATGTCAAAGGGGGTGACTATAAATAATACTTGTATTTTATAGTAAATTTTTACAAAAAATGTTACCAAGAAGAGATTATATGTTTGGAATTTTTATAATTTTTATAAAATCAGAAATTTTGATATCTACGTATTTTGGTGTTGAAGAGTCGAAAAGAAATAACAAATGAATTTTAGCTGAGTCAAATTGATATTAGAAGCTATGAAATATTTGAGGCCCACTTTTTCATTAGTCCTCTGAGATCCGCTTTTCTCCGAAGAAATGAAAAATCGCGAAGTAAGTATCTAATTTTTTACATTAGAAATGTGAAGGTAAATTTCGCCTTTTCTGAAGCTTCTCACAGACGCGATTCAGTAGATCAGCTTGCGAAGAAACAGAGGGTGCACTGTTCTACCGTAAAGTGCTCGACTTCAAGTATAGGCTCCCAAAACGAGAGTCATCTTTTCTACATAGGATCAAAATTGTGGTGATTTTTCCTAGAACGTTGGCCATTGTGAAACAACTAAATAAAGTTTTTTTTTAAACATTTAAACTTGGATTGTCGGCATAAGTTTCTACAAAAATAAAAACCTTAAATAAGATTGCATTTGAATCGTGAATTTTCACTTCAATTGTAAAATTCCAGAATTGAAAAGAGTTGAAATTGTGCTTTAAATAGACTCCAATGAATTTCAGAGGAGTGGATTTGGGGAAACTTAAACTGACCTCCTTTTTATCACTTATTACAATAAAAAAGCTTGTTTCGCCGCAATTATTTTCAATGTTTTGTTTCATCGCAACCAAATTTATTCTCCTAAGTTAATTAAAAAAAGATAATCAAATTAATGAATAGAAAGTTTCATTTGTAATAATTTCTAATATATTCACTCACTTTATTATAACATGTTTAGGTATACAAGAAATTTAAACTTTCTCTTTTTCTGCAACGGTTTTTCGTATTTTAAGTAAGCTAATTTTAACGCGTAATTCAAAATACTAAAGTGGGCGATTTCAGGAAGTTAATGTAACTTCGCAATTGAATTTTTTTTTTTTTTTTTGCATAATTGTTAAAATGTATCACTTTAAATGTTTTCGAGGTGCATAACTTCCGTTTTAGTATGAAACATTGTGGGGAAAAAACCGACAAAGTATGGTAAAAATTTCGTATACAGGTTTTAAAAAAATCAAGCAATTGATTCGAGTGTGATTAAAATAATGCGAGTTTTCATAGCAATAACTACTCTGAGAGAAGATGTTATACAAACCTTTCAATCGATTCCATTGCCTCCATAGAAGAATAAAATGAAACTTTATAATTTCGTAAAGAAAATATTGATATTTTCTGAAAGAGTCATTAAGTTTCCTCAAGAGATTAGTCTATTGAAAAAAAAAAAACTTTCTTATTTTATTTTATTCCTAGTTACGTCAATAATACAGGTTTCTATAATTGATATTTTTAGGTACACCATGAATTTCTACCGGAAGCTGTTTGGTCCTTGCTCCACAGGTTTTAGGTAAAGGCTCAAATCAATTATCAAATTATATATTTCATTACTTATTGTTTAAAATTATGTTCTCGTAATTATTTCCATTTTATGAAATACTAATGGCGAAATAAAACAAATAAATGAAATCTTTTCTGTAGAAGATGTTGATTTTGAAGAGATGAAGTTTGATTTCGATAAGGTTAACATTAGCTGACCAGCCTCCTCAAGAAACTTTAGTATACTCTTTCTGTGCAGAAACATGGCGAAGATCAAAATCAATACTTATTGCATAAATGTTCAGCTTGCCTTGCCATTAAATAAAAAAATAAGTTTAGATTAATATCGACAAAGTTATTTAAACATTAGCATCGTAGTGGTTTAAACGCGTTGATATCTGGTACAAACCCACAGTCACTTACCACTGCATTCGTTTTCTACCAGAATGTTAACTTTCGCTCTAAACCGAAGAGGCTTTTGCATAACACATATACTATATGTTCACTTTATGTTAATATACGCTTTGTATTGCGTGATTACGTGTCTTTGAGTAATTAATAAACATGTTAATTACTATGGCTTCACTGTAGAAACATGAAAGTTTATACTTTCGTTCAGCCTCAAGTTCTGTCTTTTCATTACTATCACATAGAAATTAATATTTTCATGCTAGACCATGTAAAATAAGCCGTTTATTAAGTTAGACGATGAGTTTATCGTTTTCATTTACAACTTCAAATTGAGAAACGCTGTAATTATTGAATTATTTGTTTGATTTTAGTTCTAAGAATGCTTAGATATCTAAGACGATGTCAAGTGTTCAAACAAATGTGTTGAACAAAAAAACTAAGTGTTAACAAAGTACATTTGTAAAATAAATTAAGATTTAAATTTACTAATTTAGCTTCTCTTGTTTATAAATTTAGTTTATGTTTCTATGCTATAGCAAATGAGTCCTGATTTCATTAATTTTATTGAAATAAACCAACAAACATCATTGAGGTATATGATTCCTTCACGTTATAACTATAACCGAGAAGTAAACAGAAAGCATTAAATTAAAAACAATAGAGTTCTATTCAATAGAGTAACTATTCAATGGACTTACCGTATCTTTTTAGTGTTTCTAGAGAATCCCCTTGGGGGCGGAGAAACTTTAAGAAAAGCATCGTGATATTGTTAGAGCAGATAGTCCTTTAGTTATATCGTTCATGATTACTATTGTTAATTTATTTGACTTTCGTGGTTTTAACTTTTACTACCTTTTATATTTATGATGGATCAACATAAAAAAAGCTAAATTGTTTCGATTCCTAAGAACCATCAAGAATTCTCATTTAGACTTCACGGAAATATACAGCTGAAACCATCATGGATAATTGGTTCATGAGAATCAAACTTTTCTCGATGGTTAACCATCATAGCGTTGAAGTTGCATCATCCATCATAGAATGGTAGAAATTTGATGGCATATCAAACATCACCATTAACGCATAATGGAAAAACTGGATGATGGTGACCATCAAATGATGTTGGTCCATCATGAATCGCATAACTTTCAACATAAACCCTCAAAATATTTTTATGGTACCATCAAGAATTCTGATTTGGGAGTCCAACTATCTTTTGAACAGCTAAAGTAGATCTGTAATCTACATTGATGATTATGGGAAACAATACAATATTTTACTTGTTATTTACATAATCAATTTATATTTAGATATTCTTTTGTTTCATTCGCTGATTATTTTTCTTATGTCATTTTTATATGTAGAAATATAATGAGGAAATTCAACCTCACGAGTGACCGAGAGAAGTATTCATCACAGATTCTATCTAATTAAGTATAAACATTTTTAAACTTAATTGTAATAAATCATCCTACAGGACTAAATAAGCTGAATATAATTTATAATGAATCTCAGAGTCAACGGTGAAACAAAAAGTAATAAGCAATAAAATAATTTAATTAGTTCCAATTAGTAAAAAGTGATGGGAAAAATCAGTTTATTTATATTATGTAGCATATTTGTTTCATTTTCAAGACAGTAATTGTGTTAGTACTTATAAACCAGCGATTACGTTGAAAAGCAAACATCCGTTTTTAAGCCAAAACAGATCAGTCAATTAATTGTGAGGGGTGTTGGATATAGGCCGCCAAGTTTCAATGCATAAAATGATCTTTCCCCTCTTACCTCTACACTCCTATTTGATTGAGGTTTTCCGATTCACACTTGTTGGATGCTTGCCAGTTTTCCGTATTATAAGTGGGCTATCAATAAAGCTTAGTTGGTCGGGTGTTAGGCTCGTGAACCCGTATAGTTAACGGTGACTGGTGCCCCTTAAGTCTGTTGGGTCACAAAAACCTCCATGCTCCCATTACAAATCATACCGCTGAGGGTACTGAATAGGAGACTGATCTTTCCCGATTCAGGTCAAAATTGCAATTTGTGGAAGAATGAATGAATGGATGTATGAATAAACCTGCTCTGTAAACGGGCTGTGACGTGTATGTGTAGCAAAAGTCGAATTTTTGGTTTTAGATGGCGCCACTGGAAAACAAGAAGAAGCGCACCCCCTTTACCTTAGTGGCATACGACAACAGCATCAATAATAAAGTGTTCTATAGAAAGCAATATGAAGCAACCAACAGATTTTTTTTTTTTGTCATTTACGCATTTTATTGTAATAAGTAAGACGCAGCTCTATTAGAATCTGTTTTTATTGCTTTTAAAGTCAAATGAGTGTGGGCTTACTCAGCAGTTTTTCTCTCTTTTTTTTTGGGGGGGGGGAAGGGGCTTTAGTAAATGCTCTATGGTTTAAACGTAGGTAAAAGCTAAATAGTAACCCTAAACTTAAAAATGATTTGAAAGATGTGTACACAAGAAAGGTAGTAAATTGTGGCAAATATTACTTAAAGATATTGTATCATTCTGAACGTTGATATACGAAAAAAAAAAAAAAAAACTTGGATCTAATCTTCATGCTTTAGGTCTCAATCTTAATGGTCTAATCATAAAAATGGTAATTAACTAATGCAGGCGATAACACAAAAGCGCAACTTTTCTTATAAACATACCTTTTTTTGTGCGAACCCATAAAATATTGGAAGTGAACTTAGAATATATGGTTTTGATAATTAAATCGGGAGAGCAGTCGAATGTTTGCTTATTTCGCTATTATTTGCTTTATAACTATTTGCGTATTTCGCAATTACAAAGAAGTCCTATTTTTAAACTTTCATCACTCGAGAAGTAACCAGATGGTTTCCTTTACATTTTGAGTATTATCTTTCAAACTACGAAGATTTGAAATATTCGTAATATTCTGGTGTTAAAACGTGGAATGCCTTAAAATTCAATTTTTTTTACACCATAAGTAAAAAAAAATTCGGAAAATAATTAACAACTTTTTTTTTATATGAAGATATCCTTGAATAAGACCATTTTATTTTCGTGTACAAAAATGTTCAAATTCGCTTCGCAATAGTTCAGGAAAAATGGCGAAATTCAGAAAGAATGAAATAAAAAAATTTTGTACTATCCAGCAAGCCTGCTTAATGAAACGAAACGAATTGAAATGCATTAGGTGCCTTTCTTGTTTTCCAACTGCGCCATCTAAGCCAAAAATGCAACAGCCAAACACACATATCGCAGCCCGTTTTAAAGGGCGAGCCTCTTCATACATCCATTCTTTTTCAGATCTTAATATTGACCTGAACCAGAGAACGACAAATCTTCAAATCTGTTCATTTGGAGGTATTTATTTGTTATGAGAACTTGAGGGACTGACCCGACAGATTTAACGTACACCAGTCACTATTTAATACAATATATTTGGCCTGCAAAGATTGAACTCACGACTTGTTAGACAAGTGCTCAACGCCCTATTCACCAGGCTATCTCGGCGTGAAATGAATATTTAGAGTCTTAAGTTTTCGATCACTCAATATTTAAAAGGCCAAGAATGGAAATCCCGGTGAGATATGGTTGTTCAATGAATGGGTCGCTCTTTCGTATTAATATAAAATATCTTCCGCTCTAATTAGTTATCATATTCAATGTTAGAGCTGTGATGGCTCAAGAGATAGAGCGTCCATTGATTTGAACCGGGTTCCCAGCAATGGCTGATCAATACGAACTCTACATCTGGCTTGTACCGACCACAGTGCAAACGTAAAATACCCTCAGTGGTTGACGGATCATAGGTTAGAGTCCCCCTATCGTCAGGGTAACCGTGGGAGGTTTTAAACTCCATGTAACGCAAATGTTCCATCAAAAAGTCTTCCATGAAGGCAAATGTCTCACAGTACTTGATCCAGGAGTCCTCTGGATTGGGTTCAAAAGTACAAGGAATTCAACATTGGTAGTCGTAACTGCATCAGCTGTTCAACGCCGGTTATAAAATGAAACTTATTCAATGTTCATTTTTGCCCACTGTACATAATCTGTACTGAGTATATTTTATGGCTGTTTTAATTTTAATATATTGAATTGAGAAATTATTGTTTTGCTTTATTTGAAGTGATGATATCTGGTAGTAATGAATATTTTTACAGCTTAATGCGTCGGAGATCTGCTCGCACTAATATCGTCGGGCAGAGACGTGGAGCCATCGAGAATGTTGAGGAAAGCCAAATCATCCCCGTAAGTGCACTTAATTATTTGCCTTTGTAGTAAAAACTTTGTAGTAAAACTTTATTAAAATCGGAAGTCATCGTGGAGAAATCTTTAGAGGAAGGCATTGGCTCACATTGGGCTACCTGGCCAACTATAATGATGATGATTATTAAAACGTTGTATACACTTGATTTCGAAGAAACGATGATGGAAATTTTTGATGGTTCAAGATGAACAAACCATCAAAACATGTTGCTATTCTTATGTCGGACCATCATAAATCTGTTCCAATTCCTACATTGGGTTGGTGGTTATTTATTTTGGTTACCATCAAAATTTATGTTGGTCCATCAATGGAAAACCATCAAAAATTTTGACTTGGGTAAGCGTGAATTGAAAAAGAAATGAATTTGTGAATTTCGGAACGCTTTAGTGAGGAAAAATTGACTATTCCAGAACCCGAGCTAAGGACTTTAAATTGCTAGCTAGTAAATTAGTCAAATTGAATGTCACAGCAAAAGAAAAGTGTTTCGTTACGCGATAACATGTGATCCGGCAATAAATTTGTTAATCTGAATTTTAAGTCTTTTCCTTGTTATATTTATATTATCTGGAATGAATACAGTTCTAATGAAGTATGTTACATATCTGAGGAAAATTTCTGTTGACGAATCAAATAAACAAGATGCAATTTTCAGGATCTAGGGGAATATATATTTTTCTTTTCGAAAGAAAAATCGCTTGCCAGAACAAGATTTCTTTCACCGAATGAACTATTTTATCATATTGAGAGCGTTGGCGAATGCTCAGCGGGGGCCACTGTATTTTAATAAGAATGAAAACAGCATAAAAAAAATTTAAATTGGTTAATATCTTTGCGCATCATACTTAAAATTAATGAAAACTTGAAAAATCATGCCTTTAACAATTTTTTTTTAAAGTTTGCTGAAACTGCTGGATTAAACACGCTTCAGTTCATTTTGTTACCTCTATATAGAAGTTGATAATTTTTTCTTAATTTTCAATGTGTATCTCTTTATATTAGATCAAAACAGTCATTCACTTATTATATTAGATCAGAACACTCATTCATTTATTAGATCAGAACTACCTCACTATGAGAAAATGGCTGCTACCTACACTCTACCCAACAAAACCACCCAATTTTTTGTAGGGATATTTAAATTATACTTATAGCAAAAAAACCTCGATCCTCCTGGATAACTTTTGATCTAATGATTGGATCTTCACTTTCTAGGACTCAGTCTTAATGGATCAAGGTAGGTGAGCTCAAATATGCTAATTAATTAATGCTGAAGTAACGATATTCGCTGAATACCTTTTCTTCGACGGATTTCTCACTCTCAAAATATAACCGCAGTCTTTATAAATTAATTAGGAGAACAGTTTGGATCTCTTAATGTGAATTCATTTATGGATATTTCCCATATGGATATTTCCCATATCTCGAAAACTTTTTAAGATAATTAAAATATTTTTACACATTATAAAATTCATTTATTCAAAAATTCACACGCAAAAAATAACTCGACATATTACACTAATAATAGCCGAAAATCTTTTGAATTGTGCATTTTTTACATCATTTTAAAGAATGTAGTTTTGCAAGGCCAAATACGAATTCTTGTTTAAAATTTTATTTCTAAGGAACTAATCGATAGATTTCAATTTCTTTTTCTGTTATTATGAAATAAAATATAATAAAAATTTACTAAAATTTATTTTTCTCCTGTAATTAACTATCTTTGCAAAAACGAACTATAATAATTGCGTGCAGAAATTTTTCAATTCGATTAAAAAGTTCTTGAAACATGGTTAATTATACAAAAAATAAAATTAACATAAAAGAGTGCTCTTTTGACCCTATTTCCCAGATTACCTCTAGATTTTGGGTAGGTAAACGATATTAGATTGCCAAGAAATCGATATTCAAAAATTGATAATCGATATTAGATTACCAGAAATCGATATTCGTCGGGGGAAAAAGTATGTTTATTCAGAGAAAGTACGTCACTGTGTCTGATTTGCACTAATTAATTACCATATTTGAAGTTGCTCCTTCGAACCATTAAGAGGACGCCATAGCGAGGGAGAAACTTTTCGTCTAATATTCTCTTTCACCTTCTCAGCTAATTTAAAAGAAAGGGGGGAAATGAGCTCAGGCAAACCTAAAGTATGTCATGAAATTTCAATTACGGAAAAAAAAAATTCAAAATATCAAAATGCATTGAAATTATTGGAAGAGAACTTTTCCATTGCAAAATTGGTGTAAACATTTTTTTTCATTGGTATTCAATTTTAAACTATCACTTTAAAGCGCATAAGAACGCTCGAGAAATTATTCGCTCGGACAAATTTTTGAAGTTTTTCAATAGCAAAGATGTATTAAACCACAGTCTTATAAAATGCTTCTTTCAAAAGTTTTTTCTTTTCAGAAATTGTTTTGTGAATCATCCACCACTGCTTCAACTAGTCAATGTCCTGACAGTAAGTTTTTCTTATGAGAAATTGATCTATGAGTACTTTAACATAACATTATTAAGTATACTCTCGATATTTTGAACCTCTATAATTCGAAAAACTTATTATGTCAAAAAAATATTTGCCCCCTCACTCTAACGTATCCACTTAATGTAATTTTTTAGGGAAAAATCTCAATGCAAGTTTATTTTGAAACAACTATTTTCTACTAAATGCATAATTATCTCAGTCTTACTTTTAAAAATTAAAATTGCTGTATTTGGACTTATAGTCAACTATCATTGCACATATTATTAAGTAGTTATTCTTATGTTTTATGATTCTATTTTTTAGAGTACTATTTTAGAACATATTTTGCTCTGAACTTGTTATCTAGAAACTTCGCTATCTCGAAATTTTTTTAACGCTCCCTTCAACTTTGAGATGAGTATACTGCATTTAAAATCAACATTACTTTAATGTAGTCAAAAAAAAAGGAACCCCTGAATAACTTTTGATCTAATGATCGGATCTTCTCGTATTAGGACTCATTCTTAATGGTTCGAAGGGATGACCTCAAATAGGCTTACTAGTAAGTGCATAAGATAATTTAAATTACGAAATCGGACAGAAAAACGTATTTAAACATAGTTTTTTTTCCAACGGATTTGGACTACTGACCCCCAAAAAATAGGAGGTAGCCACATTTTGGGAAACACATTTTTCGTCATATCGCGAGAATTTTTTAAGCAAATTGAAAAGTTTTCACACACAATTATAGAATTCTTTTATCCAAAGATGTAAGAAATTGATTTTAGTGAGTATTTATTATTATTTTATTTCAGAAGGGTCGAAAAAATTTTTTAAGCTATACATTTTTTTGAGTCATTTTAAAGTGTGCAATTTAATATGGCAAAATACAAAATGTGAGCGAAATCGTTCGAATAGTTCCTAAGAACTCGCGATTAAAATATACAACTTTTTTAAAATTCCATTTCGCTGGAATTATTCGATTTTACTTGCATTTTTCTGCGTAAAATTACATCTTTTTAAAAGTATGCAAAGAATTTTATATTTTACAATTCAAATATTTTTCGACCCTTCTGAAATAAAATAATAATAAATATTTGCTGAAAGTTATTATTATTTTTTTGCATGGAATTATCTTTGGATAAACGAATTTTATGATTGAGAGTCCATTTTAGAGTATAGTTAAAAAGTTCTCGAAATATAGCAAAGTAAGCAAATAGCAAAATTAACATGAAGGTGTATAAACTTCGGACCACTCTCCTGATCAAAGTATGGGGACTCTCTTTCCCAGATTACTCCCAAATTGTTCGTTGACAAAAAGTCATGTTTACTCTGAGAAAGTCTGTTTTTGAATCTGATTTCGTAAATTAAAATTCAGTCTGCACTAATTAATTAGCATATTTGAGGTCACCCTTTTGAAACATTAATATTGAGTCCTAGAACGTGAAGATCCGATCATAGATCAAAAGTTATTCAGTTGTTGGTCGCTGTACATTAAAGAATTGTGCAGTTGGTTCTTTCTCTACCGACACAAATTATGAGAACTGATTTCCATTTATATAGAATGTGTTTTTATACAATCTTTGAAATATTCATTGTCTTTTCTTTTTAGTTGAAGAAAATAACCTTGACTCTGATGAACCTGAGACAAGAGAAGGAAAAATTGAAGCAATTAGCGACGATGATAGATTTAGTAATTTTCACTTCTTTGTCTATTTATTCTCATACATTTTTTTTTAATTCTTTCTGAAAACAATTTCATTTTGTTAAAATATGTAGTAGACTGAACTATGTTATGCCTCAAAGCCTATTGAGATGAAGCAAAATGAAATTTTGAAGAATTCTTGAAAAATGCTTAAAAAATATGAAAATGTTAATTGATATGTCGAATTCATGTCTTAGTAGAATGTCTTAGAGTAATTTTGTCAAACTTAAAGATCTTTTTTTATTTGCGCCAATTAATTCAGTTTAGTAAAAACTATTAGGAAGAGAAAGTTTTTTTAAATGCAGTCATGTACCCATATGTTAAAAATTGTATAGCGCATCTCACTTTGCTTTATTTTTTAAAACACTTTTTCGATTTGAAACTATGCTTTTGGTACCTAAAGCATAAATGCAATTATAATTTTATTTTGAGTAAGATGAGCGAGCGAAGCATTCTCAGATGGCGAATCTATCTCAAAAAAATTGCACTTGATATGAGATAGTGAAGTGATTAGAGGTAGGTACTGATTCGATGATTCGAATCAGCACTGAATTGATTCGGTGATTCGAATCACCCATTAGAATCACCAATCTGAATCATTTGATTCGAAAAGTGATTCAAATCAGTGATCTGAATCGAGTTACTTAAATCAATGATTCAAATCACTGACCTGAATCACTTGATTCAAATATTGATCCAAATCACATGATTCGAATCAGTGATCTAAATCGCCTCATAAGAATCAGTTATGCGAATCATTTCATTTGAATCAGTGACTTGAGTAACTTAAGTCGAAAAATTGATCCAAATGTCATGATTTGAATCACTGACCTAAATCGCATGATTTGAATTTCTGATCCGAAGCTCTTGATTCGAATCATTGATCTGAAGCGCATTATTTAAATCACTTGATTCGAATCAGTGATCTGAGTCACTTGATTTGAACCATTGATACGAATCACATGACTTAAACGACTTCACATTGAGAGATTCGAATCAAGTACTTTAAAAAAAATCGGAATTGCAAAAAATTTGAAAAAAGTTTACTTATTTATCACTATTTTTCTTTTAACTCATGTCGAACAAAAAAAATATGTATATTATTCTTTATCATTACTAAATTTTTTCAAGTAACTAAATACAGGGTGTTCCAAAATTATCTTTACAACTTCAAAAATTCATAACTTCGAACATAAACAAGATATTTATATTCTGTCTGTTGCATGTATTACTGCAACTAATAAAGTTTTTTTTTTTTTCCAATAGACTGAAAAGTTATAAGTGAGAATATGGACACCACAACGGAAAATTCAATGCGTCTTATGGTTCATAGAGACGAAATCAGATACAACGGAACTTCAGGACAAATTTCCAAAGAGACCCACCATCCAGACCCTCCATCCGGCACACAAGCTTCATGAGCATCGGATCAGTATTGCATAAAAGTGGAGCCGGACGCACAAGTCCAGAAAATATGGAGCGAATACGGCTATGAGACGCATTGAGCTTTCTGTTGTGGTGTCCACATCCTCACTTATAATTTTTCAGCCTATTGGAAAAAAAAACTTTATTAGTTGCAGTAATACATGCAAAAGACAGAATATAAATATCTTGTTTATGTTCGAAGTTATGAATTTTTGAAGTTGTAAAGATAATTTTGGAACACCCTGTATATTTATTATATCTTTCGTATAATTATATTGCATATGTTGCTAATTGTTATGAAGACTTTTAACTATGGTGAATTTTAAAAAATCGAATGGATTTATCGAATTCTTAAACTGGAAAAACTTAACTTTAATCTAATCTTACAAGAAATTTTTAAATCTATATAACATACTATCATTATGAAACGAAACTAACTGAAATTTAAGAAACAATTATTCATTATAGCTTAAATCTATATCGATAAAAAAAAAACTGATTCTATTGATATGATCCACTTAGATGATTTATTTTGCCCAACTCTAGTAATGACAAGACGTTGATCTGCGATTTAAATAAGAAAACATATGTTTTTGAGTTGTTTAATGCCACAGCTGAAGATTGCACCCTGTCATTCTGTTTAGCAAAACTAGCAAATCGAAAGTAATGATTCTTGTTTTTCCGTTATGAAATGTGACGTCTGATTAAGACATTTTACTTTGTTTTAACTTTTTATAAAATTCAAAATTTTTAAATTTCAAAGTTGCGTTTTACAATGAATTTACTCCAATATCTTAATTTGCTTGATACTCTATAGGTATCTCATAGTTCGACAGTTAAAAGAGCGATCTGGAAAAAAACTGCGTAAGCAATATTCAAAATTAGTGATTGGATAAGTAGTAAAAGTATAATTTAAAAAAAACTAGAAAAGATAAGAAATCTAATATGAAAAAGCCATTTGAAAGGAATCAGTTTCAGAAGCATGATAGCGAGCAGGGGGCAGAGCCCCTAATATTTCTAACAAACATATGTGGTTAGTCTGAGAATCACTATCTACACCCAAACAAAAAAAATTTGTCTGGGTATTTGGATTTGCCTGGCGTGTCACATTAACGAGACATGATTGTGCCTTCTATTTCTGTCAATAATGCTTTTCATGCAAATCTCTTATTTTTTGCAGTAATAATATTTTTCCCGCATTACACATACTTTCTTATTATTTAATAACACTTTTTGTATGTCTAACTCCGTATTTTTATTATACTATTTTATACATAGAATTTAATACCATATTTTTTTATATTATTTTTCTTCATATTGTTAATTTTCTAACTTTTTTTTTTCGTAGAACTGAAAAGAAATCTTCAAAGCCTTGTAAATAAAGCTGTGTTGAGAACCACAGTTGTATATTTTCAAAGGTACCACCCTTACAAAAAGGTAAGTAAATAACCGTTGCATAATTTATTGCCAAGACATAGAATTAAGCCGTTTTGTTATTATCCGTATTTTGAAACTTTTAAAACTATTTTTACTGAACTTTTATGGATTCTTTTAAGCATAAATTTACACCGGTGTTTTTATTATTATCATTATTGGTATAAGTAAGAAAACCATAATTGGAAAAAAAAGTGAAGAAAATAATATTTAAAATTAATATTGTTCGCTCTGGAATTACCTCATAGGAATCGTTCACCTCATAGGTTTAACTATGATATATTTATTTCGTTATGAGGTGCCATATTTGATAGATAATAATTTTAGAAGGTTAACGTGCTTAAATAATAATTGAAAAAAATTCTCAAAGGTTCTGTGTTATCGACAATGTCAACATACATCTATGAAAAAGTACCCCAATATACAATCTAGTTAACATAACTTATATAACTAGTGAATAGGCACTTTTGTAGTGGTAGACACACTACAGTACTCCCAAACCAGATTTATAGCTGTGATAGAATTCGATGAATGGATACCACTAGTTGATTTGTTGCTATCTTGTGAAACGCAGGGAGAGCTGTAATAAGATCACCGTACTTTTGAGTGCTCATCATGAGAGCTGTATTAAGTTGACGATAGTGGTCGCTCCTGTGTTGCTTTTAGCAGTCGATTGTGTATGTTGTGTGTCATCGAGACTGAGTAGCAACGGCATGAGGAGGGGGATAATATCGCAGTCACAGGTAGTCACAGGTCAACAATGCGGACCATAAATCGAAGTAGGCGGGTTCAGATCAAAGTGTGCGTTACTGTCAAGATAGGCATGTTCACAGCATGTTCGAAGATTATCAACAATGTCAACCTATGAAAAGGTACCACAACATAGAATCGAGTTTACATGTCTAATATAGAAGTGATTTGGCATTTTGTAGCGGTAGACGTTTTCAGCTTAAATGAATCTATACGCAAAAAGATGTAATATACCATTAAGGAAAAACTTTAGAGTTAAAAACAAATTGATGAGAATTTTATTGATAACTTATATTAGTCTCATTCAGCTTAATATATCTGTTAATGCTTTGTTCATAGAAGATCACATCATGTGATTTTTTTTTACTCAAATAAGAATAGTTAACTTCATTTAAACTTACTTAAAGATAAATGCTTGCTTGTAGTATGTTTTGAACTACATTACACTGTTCTTAATTATCATTCTTTTCTCTGAATGCTAATTGTTCAGGACAGATCTTGTGATAGGCTGAAATGACTGATATGGTAAATTATACGATATCTATTATATTACAATAATAAGATTCATTCAATAGGTCCTCAACAGCTTGTGCTACAATATGACTTGTTTGCAACGCTGCATTCTTAACTCTTTTTGAAATGAAACAATTTTCTCTCGTATATGAATGACAATGTTGTTACCTGCGATTAACCCTTATTTATGCTATTAACCCCAGTTTGGGCTTAATTGTTTTAAAGCAGCCTTTTATAAACTTTACTTCCTCTTGGTATCTCTAGAATTCGTGAAGTAGAAAAGTTTGATATTTCTACACTACAAAAATATCCTTGGCACTTATATAGTCTCTATTAATACACTTTTGATACAATAACCACCTTCATTTACTGAATATGACATATCTATTATTTTTAAAGAGCATTGTTTAATCTTAAAATTTTGTTGATTTCAAATTTCCTTTCATAACAAAAATTCATATATCTAAAGAATGATCATTGCATTGCAGGTCCTTTCTCGTGATCAGTCTGTGTAAGTATTTACTTTCTCTCTTATTTTTTTTTTTTTTGTTTTTGTTTAATCGTAAACACTGATATTATTGAGTAAGATAATATTTATGTACTTTTTGTGTGTATTTTATGTACTCAACTTTGTATACTTGATATATGCCAGACCACGATTTTTTTCCCATATAAGGCTGAAATATCAGCACCTTAACAAATAATTTCATAACAAATACATTTATTCTACTAAAACTTTTTTCTTCAAGGCAATTGGATTTTAAATTATACTGACCCAAAAATAGATATAGCGTATTTTAAATTCTTATTGAATCATCCGTTAACTTAGTATAAACATCTAATACCGTGATTTAAATTCTTAAGTTTATTTTTCATTTTTGCAGAAGACGTCCCTGTGTGATCTACGTGAGTTCCGTTCACAAGTTTCACAAGTAAGTTTTTTGAATAATTTTTTATTTATAACATCTTATAAGTATTAAAATTTCTACAACTGTTAAGGTTTTGAGTAAGTAGCTGGAACTTGTCCAATCAAAACTCGATGATCACGTGCTCAAAAATTTATCTCTGCTTATTGTATTCTGAAATGGTTCATAGTCTGTAGTATTAAATGAAATAGAAATAACATATGAAATAATTATCATCGAAGGCTATTAAAAGAGATTATTGAAGGTTCATTTAATGCCCTCTTCATCAATATATACTACAGCATATGTGCCATAAATTTACTTGTTTTCAATGATATACCGGTGTTGTCTTTAGTATAATAATTATTCATTGTTGATTCCTATGTCACAACCATCGGCATAAGAAACAATGTAATATTAAATCAATTTAATATTTTTAAAATTAAAATGCGTGTTACATTTTTTGTGCTCAAATTTTGAAGAAAATAGTTACTTTAACCAAAATATTTTTTAGGAGACACCAGGCACGTGAAAGGATTCGTAATAGATGGTACTTGTAAGGTAAGAAGTGATATGAATTTCTATTCTGAAATATTTGTTAATGAATTGTTGAAATGCTTTCTCTCTCAGGTGTTGATCACATGCGACTTAATTTAGTTATTAACGATTTTAGGATAAGCAAAATGTATTTTGATTAATTAGGTTAAAATAACAATTTTTTTAAGAAAAAGCAAAGTTTTAAAATAGATAATTCAGTCGAACCTTGTTTAGACGAAGTCTATAGATAGCAACAAAAAAAAATTCTTTCGAATTTGTATTAATGAGAAGAAAAAAAAAATGCGAAGGAAGAAAAAAAAATTGAAGGATATCTGCAAAAAATAAATGCAATAAAAAATGAAATAGTCTTATTACTAATATCACTACTTAAGTTTTCTAACCAAAAGGATTTTTTTAATAGAATCAACAATGCCTTAGCAATTAAGTAGAAAAAAAGAATGACGGTTAAAAAGTAATTTTTCTCTTTCTTCAGGTCTAGGTTCCAAAGTTGGCACCTGCAAAGGTCCATCCACTCACACATGTTCAAGAATCATTCTTTTCTGAGACAACGTTAATAGAAAACTGTTTTTCTTTCTCTTAAGCAATAATTCCTGATAAGCGTTTTCGTCTTAACGAGATTCGGCTGTATTAAATTTTTGTTAACTAAAGTCACTAAACAAACGTTTTTGAAGGAATGAGACTGTATATTATTATTTTTTTTAAATCGTAGACGATATGATTTAAGACAATTTTACAATGCTCCATAGTTTTTTTTTTATTATTAAATTTTTGCAATATCTTTATGAGCTATATTTGTATAAACCAGTGATACAAAACTTTTAAGTGGAAATTGTTCCTGCTGGAATTAATACACTAACGAGCCAAAACATTATGACCACCTCTTAATAACGAGTTGACCCACCTTTAGCCCGCAACACAGCTGCAACTCGCTTTGGCATGGATGCCACAAGTCTTTGGTAGATGGCCGGAGACAGATTGTACCAGATGTTTAAGCAACGGTCACGCAAATCCGAGATATTGCGACTTAGTGGTCTTTGAACTATAAGCTGCCGTTCCATGACATTCCAAATGTGTTCTGTCGGATTGAGATCCGGTGAGTTAGGCGGCCAGGACATTAACTGGAATTCAGCATCATGTTCCTGGAACCACTCCAACACAATTTGAGCCTTGTGACACAGGGTGTTGTCCTATTGGAAAATTCCATTTCCAGCTGGAAAAACAGAGGTCATGTAAGGGTGCAACTGGTCCGTAATGATGTTCAGATACCCTGTAGCATTCATGGTCTGCTCTACCACAACCACGGGTCCCAGAGACGCCCAAGAGAATGTCCCCCAAAGCATTATGCCGCCACCACCGGCCCGTGTAAGACCTACTGTACACAGAGGGAGCAACTATTCGCTTGGAAGACGGCGTATCCTGACACGGCCATCGGCGTGATGAATGACAAACCGTGATTCATCTGACCCGGCAACTCTCTCTCACTGATCCATGGACCAGTCGTGATGTTCCCGGGCTCAGCGCAGGCGTAGTTAATGACACTTGGTCAGCAAAGGCACACGAATGGGACGTTTGCTGCGTAGCCCCATATCCAACAGTGTGCTCTGATACTATTCTACTTGACCCTGCATGCCCTCTGGATCCGGTTTTGCATCAAGACAATCTCCTTTTCTTTGATAGTGTGTGGACGTCATGTCGTCTACTTCACCGTCATTCATCCTCTTTGCATAAGTATGTACTAACAACTGTAGATAGCTAACAACCCACGAGTCGTGCAGTTTCAGAAATGCTTGTTCCGAGCCAATACAATCTGCCCTCTATCAAAGTCGCTTAGATCCGCAGCCTTTCCAATCACACACAGAAGTGAAAGAATGATTCTTCAAACTCTCCAGCAGCAGTTAAATACCACTTCCACCTGATCACGTGCCTTCCATGTCATCCAGGAGAGTTCATTGCAAAATGTAGGGGTGGTCATAATGTTTTGGCTCTTGAGTGTAAGTTAGTACGCTTAAAAAAGAAGTAAACTGTATTTTTTTAAACTTTTAATTCCTACTTCACAATTAGTTTATTTTGTGAGCATTTGTTATAAAAGAGATTCTAAAATATATAAATTTTTTGCAGTACATCTGGACCTTTGATGACAAAAACATGATGTGCCTCTCAAAAGCAGCCAAGATCCTTTCAGAAAATGATAATTTTTTTTAAAAAATAGTCCAGGTTTTTTTTTATATAAAGTGCAGAATCACCAAAAAAAGATTTTTTTTTTTTTTTAATTCAATGAAATGGTATAACCTTATAAAAAAACTTGCATTTCACAAATATTGCGATGCATTACTGTGTTAAAGATTAATTTCTTTGAATCTTTTTTTTCTTAAATGTGTCTAGCTTATGGATTTGGCAACTTTCTAAAATCAAATTTCTCACAACGATATTAATGGACGCTTGACTTCCACAGTTCTACAGTATGTTTAAATGTTATTTATACACATTCCATTTCAGTCCTGCATATTAATACATCTTTTATTACAATAATAATGAAATAAACAATTGGAAGAAGGTTAAAAAAAGTGGTATCGGAATTTGCCTAAGAGTACTTTAACGACAAAATTAATTAAATTATCTATTTTATATGATCAATATGTATTTATATCAGGTTATTACTCTTAGCAACAGCCATTCACTTTTGGAGAACAAAGCTATGCAGATTACATTTTTTTGCCATTCTAGTTAGATCATCAGAGAAAATGTTGGCTCGTTTATGCATCGTATGAATCATTTTTAAACGCTATTTATTTTACAAGGTTTAAACTTACCAAAAATAGATCCTTTTTTAATACAACTTGCTAAAAAATTTTAAGTTATTATTTTTTTTTAAATACTTCATAGAATTGTTAAACAACCCCATGTATAAAAAGCATACACAATTTCAATAAGATCGGTACATTATTTTTTGAAAAATCTTGAGTCTGTAGCAAGGTACATTTTTTGGAAGGTGGTCTTCGAAAATAAGTTTGCAAACCAAAATTAACGGACCACATTTTTCGTTGGAAATTTCACGCTTATGGGTGCCCGCTGATGGGGACACATGTATGATAATTACGGATATGTAATAAGTAGATTTACGCACATTTTTTATTATAGAAATTCCATGAACTGAGGAAATAATTAAGGCCGATGAATATCTTCTCTTCCAAAAGACGTGCCCAATTAAAAATACATAAATAAAATTAATATAGAACTAAAATTAAAATTTTTGCTTATAGCACAAAATTTATCGGGTTTTTTTTTTTTAAAAAATAATTGAACGGTTCAATAGATCCCCCCCCCCCCAACCCCCGGTTGTCATGGAATGACAACGGCTTTGTGAGACCTTTTGTTAAAACGAAAATATCTGAAAGGATAATTAAATGATTAAAAACAGCATTTTGCAAGTTGATTTGATCAACGCATAAAGTATTTAGTTACCTTAAACTAATAATTTTATATTCAAACTACGAGAAAGTTAAAAGAAATTGAGCTCATTAAATTGCGTAGGAGATGTTACACCGATTTTCACATTTTTTGTGGAAAGGTACTATAAATTTATCAATCATATTTAAGCGTCTGAAATTTCATTTTCTTTGTTTTAATAATTCTTTTAATTAGTTTCTAGGCGAGTTCAAAAACATAGTATTTGAATTTTAAGTATCTGACACACAAAAAGGAATAGATTGAGACGAATAGATTAGATTGTTGTTGTTAAGATGAATGACTGCTTCGAACCAACGTATTTTTTTCCCCATTCGTTATTTTACTCTTACGTTATTCTATACGTTTTTTGCATACTTTATTGTAAACGTTTACTTAATGTAATGTTCTTATCATATTGTGACTTTATATTGTAACATCCACTTTCAGAAGAACTATAGAGGATATTATATCGAGCGCCGATTGTACACAAATGCCTATCCATCTATTTTTTTTTGTATAGAAAGTGTTCAAAGGTCAAGTAGATTAGAGTCGATAATTTATGGTTTATTACCGTTTGACGAATAATTTACAACGTCCATTATGTCTCTGAAAACATAACTCATTAATCAACAGTAAATATATATATATATATGTATTTATCGTTTTTATACTGTTCGACTAATCTACTTTACCTCTGAACGCTTCATACATCTATCAAGCTATCTCCGTCAATATACATTTCTATCTATGCACACAATCGATGCTTAATATAACAACCCCTGTAGTTACCATGCTCGTAAATAGTTACTCCGTACTAGTATGTACGGACGAGCGTGTTTTTTTCATAATTTTATATCAATGCTAGTGACATATTGTTATCAAAACAATGCGTTGGCTAGAAGTAATCATTTTCACTCGAATTCATTTCAACACATTTTTACTCGAAAATTGAAAAATCGAATAATACTATGTGAATATCTCTCCTACTAACTCATCAGTTGCAAAGATGGATGTGAATGCACACATAAAATGTTTAGCATGTGAATAACGTGTGTTCATTGCATGTGTTAGTTAAACCACAGGATTCGTAATATCGAGCGTCAGCTGTATGGATACATGTCAATCTATCCATCTAGCTATCTATCGATCCATCTTTAAATATGGGTGGTCATAGTTAAAGTGGATTGAGTCCGAAAAGATAGTTTTAAAAATAAACAATATCAGTTGAATTCTACGGAATTTTAGAACAAAGTAGTTCATTTGTTAATATAACTTGTTTCTTAACTATCAGAAATACTTACATTAATAAAGGTATCATTCCGTAACTATTACTTACTTTCGGACTTTATTTACTTCAGCTCTGAACGCTTCATATACTAGGTATCTAGCTCATTTTCCAATATATTTGCATACCTTTCTGTCTATATGCATACAGTCAACGCTCAATATAAGGATCATCATCTAGTTATTTATTCATAAATACCATAAACTAACGGATTGATTTTCTAGTGCCAGAAAAAATATTCTTGCGGTTTTTTTATGTTCATAAATGTATACAAATGTTTTTTTAAAATATCGTATTACAAGTTAAAACGATACGCTTGTTAAAAATCGTTTTTTTTTTCAACTAGCACACAATCAGATAACCGCATGATTTGACAAAAAAATTATCTAGAATGATGTCAATACCGGGTGAGTTAACTCGTAGTAATAATTTTATAGTACCTTTCAGAAATAAACGTAAGGAGATAAGCAATTAATAATATTTGTAGTTTTATAAAATCAAACATATTCATTTCGATTCTTAGTTTTAGAGAAATGTTTTAGTCCTCTTGAATAGTTTTTTTTTCGATTTTAGGAGAGCCTTTTTATAAAATATCAAGGGTCAGTTTTTATGAAAAAAATAGTATTGTTGAAGTCATTGTATGCATAAGGGTCACACACCTGGTTTACACCCCAGTTTCCTTATCGGTGGAGAGCTTAAACGTGCAGCATTGATAGCAAAACATCAGCCAAGAGTTCATTTTCTGGCCTATAAATAAGTTTTTGCTGTAGCTTACGATTTCATAACTCATTGTAGCATATGATTTATAGCTTTTGAAGCTTGTTTTAAGAAATAATAAGATCGAAATAGCTACCTTTTGAGTTTTAAACGATAAAAGTGTTAAAAAAAAAAAAAAAAAACATTTTAAAAATTTATTACTTAAAAACTCCAAGAACGGGTGTTCAGGGAATTAAGTGCAATGCGAAGGCAAGGCCTGATGGTTACAGCGTGTTACCTCGTTAGGGGACTTCAAGCTAAAAACAAAATACTAATAATAAATTTTACCAAGGCTGAATTCGAAATTAAAACAAATCATCGAGTCCTATGAACCCCTTTTACAAATCAGCATCGTTCCAAACACAACTGAGAGCCGATTAGTATTCGACATCCTTCATCTCATAAAATGTCTGAAAAGAGAATGAAATGTACAGAATCTCATAGGATGTTTTATCGGAGTCTTAAAGAAATAGTTGAAATCAATCTGTTGTTGTTGTGGCTTATCCTCTAAATACCTGACGAAGTCAGACAAGGTCCATCAGACCGTTGACCCTAAGAAAATCGAGGACCAGAGAAGGGAGATGAGTCCCGACCTCCCGATGGTGTTCCTGCCTTGTCGGGGCGGTGAGACTTGCGTGTACCAATGACCCGGAGGGCTATGCCGGCGGTAGCTTGCTACCGGTAGGGTCCGGACAGGCCGAAGGGTAGGTGCCAGACGAAAAAGAACACCAACACGAGCCAAGACAGAAATCTAACTATATGGTGCTCAGATCAATAGAAGCTGCATCTCACCTCCTCCTTATTACTTCGTTGAAAATCAATCTAAATTGTGGTAGAGTAGTGTACGATTGCGGGCAAAGTAAATCATCTTCAAGGGGAAATCCAGAGATTTTCGTTACCAGTAGATTAGTGTAATTCTAGTTCAACTAAAGTAACAACCAATCTATGTAAGAGGTGAACAATTCGTGTTTTGAACTCAGAAAGAATTAGGAAATACTGCCGTTCCTGAAACGAAAATTCTCCAAAGCGTTCAAAAAGAATGAAATTCGGTGTGGATAAAGAAATTCACAACTGTATGAAAGCTATAATGAACCAGATATTGTGAAATTTAATCAAATACTAAGGTTAAAGTGGTCCAGACACTTCGTCAGAATAGCAGAAAATAGAAATGTCAAAAAAGTTTTAGTGACCGAACCATATGGTGTTCGAGAAGTGAAAGAGCAAAACTATGATTGTCTTCAACAAGATCTTAAAATATTCAAAATTAAGATTTTTTTTTAATTTACTTTCATTTTATTTTATAAATCGTAGGCAGTCTTTATTATTTTTTTGTTTAGAACCTGACATTGATTGAATGGCGCCTCTGGCGTGGCCTAAAAGCCCGTAAGTCGACTTAATCTAGACCTCTGGCGTGGCCTAAAAACCCGCAAGTCCGAATGATAGAGCAACCTCTGGCGTGGCCTGGAAACCCGTAAGTTTAATGATGTATGTCTGTGGTGTGAATGAGGTATGAATGATAATGTCAGGGGATTCCAACTAAACCATAATTTAATTGCAACTAATTTTTAAATAATATATTGATAAATTTAAACAATCCTTTATTTGATTAAAATTGTTATCAACGCAGATAAATTAGTGAATTTAAAAATTTGTTTTAAATTTACGATTCTGATTATTAAATAAATCCCACAAATTAATATCGTAATTACAATTAATTCATTATTTACACTTAGGATTCTCACAAATCAATATCGAAAAAAGAAAAGAAACTGCAGTTAGTACCATTTCGGCATGAAAAATTATTTGCATATCTAGATCTAGAAAAGAAATATGTATAATATTGTATTGCTTTGTTCTCCAAAACTGTTAAAATGTATATTAAAGGAATCTTCAATTCATCATTTGTAAAGTTTTAAAATTCCAACTTGTTTGCTTAAAATTATTTTTAAATGAAAGTTTCAGTCAATAGGAAACTTTCAAATATTTTGAATGTATTGATTAATTTTAATATTGTTTCTATAAATGAATATAAAACATATTTATTTTTAAATTTAATTTTAGAATTTGGAATTGTATTTTTTTCCTTAAACTAATTAAATTTTTACTTTAACTATTTTTTTCTCAAAATATTGGTTCTTTTGTCGACACTAAAATGTTATTTTGTTACAGTTACTTATTTCTTAATAATACGTTTTGCAGCGTTTCACATTTAAGAATAAATTTATACCACTGTTTGCGTAATACTCAATTTATTTCGACTAAATTTTAATTTATAACTCAAGTTTTAAAATTTCTATAAAATGGGCTGCACTCTTCATAAATATACAAATATTTTTATTTCATGTAATATTTTCAATTGTTGTATTGTGCCAAATACCGTTTTTATTTGTTAGCTTATTTATTGTCTGATTTCTATCATAAACTTTGTGAGTGGGCATAAATGCTGAATTGGGAACAAATTGTTCAAAAGTAATTATTTATTCTACAGGAGATGTTTCTGAATTTTTTGTCTAAAAGAATTTTGAGTAAAATAAAATGTAGAAGTAAAAGATTTCCGGAAGTTCAAGTTAAATTCTTTTTTATTCTTATGCAAAGCTTATAGTTGCTTAAACTTTGATATTTTGTGTAAAAAGAAAAAAAAGCATGTTTCCAAGATTGTTTCTTCTCATTTAGACTATTTCATTAAAAAATATATAAATATAAGTCATCAGAAATTGCTCACCGACGGAAACGCATTTGTACACTGTTATCCGTTTTCCTCTTGATGGAATAATTTATATATGCTATTCTGTACGGAAAGCAGAACTATGACAAACAAAAATATTTTTAAATAATTTAATGAAACGAACAACTCGCAAATAGAGAAGAATCGTACAATCATAAAGTAAACCCTAACGAGGAAGAAAAAAACTATACCTTAAGACAGTGAAAGTCGCTTTCAATGCACCTACAAATAAATAGAAATTAACAATTCTTCTTATGAATTAATGAAAAGACTTGTTTAGCGTCATAAAAATGCATCGGTAGAATGGATTTCACGAAACTTCTGCTATTCTTTGTCAAAGTTTGCATTCTCCAACGCAATTCAGTTCTTGTGTTACAGAAATCAAAGATTCAAATATTTTAGTTATGAATGCATTTATTTTTACTTTGTTTCATATTCGCCTCTTACTTGTTTCTTATGGATGTTTTAATCAAGCTTGCTAATGAGCTAATATTTGAGGGAAAGAAATTAACATTTTTGGTTTGTTTGTTTGTTTATAGTACGTTAAAACATTAAAGTTTACATTTGTTTATATAAATAAAAATTTAAAAAAATTAAATTATAAATTTAAAGAAAAAGTTAAATAAACTATTCCGACTGCACTACTAGCTAATCAATTTAACTTAGCTGGAATTAAAAAGTACGATGCAATTTATTTTTTTATAAATATTAATATTATTTTAATGCTTTTAATTAAGTTTTATTTTTATTCATATAATTTTAACTCCAGCTTACTTTTAAATGTATTGAAATGTATACAAATGTATAAAATCATTTTAAATGGATAAAAATTATTTTCAAAAAATTCCATTCTCACTTTGCAGATAAAACACCTGCTACTTATTTTTTTTAAAGAATAATAATTGATACATGTTTTTATGCGACCATACATTTATAACAATCTGTATTTTAAGTCATACAAAAATGTCTATATATAGTATATCGATGGCAGAAATGGCATACGCACTCTTATTATATGACTACCTTTACATTAAAGTATTTCAAAACCATTAAGTCGATAATAAACAGATAACCTCAAAAAAAAAATTCAAATTTTCGGAGTTTAGGCTCATCACAGTTTGACACTTATTTTCACATTTATTAAAATTGAACATTGTATAAATGGTTATTTTTAAATCAACAATTTTCTATTCAGTTGCGTCAAAAACAGCAACTGCGTATTTATAAGAATCTTCCGCCAAAGCCTTAACATATAATATTGCTTTTTAACCTCTTCAGGATCTGCGGAAGGAAAAAAAAACGAACTCGAAATGTAATTCGAGTTAGCGAATTGAGATCACGTTCATGTGATCTTGGGCCGCTAGAGTCAGAAAGGCTCTTTTTCATCGGTGATACCGTGGGCCGAGAAGGGAGAATTACACGATCACGTGTGATTGCAAACCTGAAGAGCTTAAATAACGTGTATACAAAAATGTCGAAAAATTGTAATGGCAAACCTGGTACAAAGACAGACGAAACCGTCCCTATTATTTTGCGCATACCCGTTTCGTTGATCTTATAAATATGAAATATAAATATATTTCAGTGCATTTTAAAATTATTTTCAGTAACAATTACGTAAATTAGCACATTCATCTAGCAAGTTTGAAAAAAATAATCCATTGCATTAAAAAAAAAAAAAATTATTAATAAAAAATATTAAAATTGTAATTTTTTACTAATATTGCCTAATTTTGCTTTGAACTTTATTTGGAGGACTCTAGTCATCTAAATAAAATAACTTGTTAGGTTTATTATAAAAATTCTTAGACGACATATTTTGTCCTCATTGATGAATGTGATTAATGATATTATAATTTATAAATGGTACTTTTAAAAAAATATTTTCATATACAAGTATTTTTTAGCTTACATTAGAATTTGTTAAAATTTTCTAAACTTCAGAAGGTAAATTTTCTATACCATGCGTATTTTCACATCAAAAATTAGTTGTTAATTAAAATGACTTGCAAACAAACAAGACAAAGCATATATTTTATATTACTTCGAATATGTTATATGAATATTTCACATTACTGTGTTAAATTTTTTAGAATATAGTTGTAAATTGTGCTTATTGTGCTATCTCTAAATATTTTTAATTACAAGAATGGACTTATTGTGTTTAATATTTAGTGTTTGATAGAAAAATTGTAGCAATTGCTTTGAAAATTTTTAAATTTCTTCCTACTAATAATATGTGAATAATGGCTTCTATGGCTTGGCCACCTTGATTGAGCACCTGACAAACGAGTGAAAGGATCTTACATTGGAGGCCCATGTGCAATAGGCCAAGAGGCAAACCAGAGAAAAGATGTTCTTAAGTGATTTAAAAACTTTAACGATCTCTAACTAAGATCAAGGTGGAACAGAACTGTAGGAGAGCAATTATTTGGCAAACTAAAACCCACCCTCTGCTGTAGTACCAATAAAGAAGAATGTCAATAAACAGCTTATTAAATTAAGTGAGTTAAAAAGTACTGCTCTTGCTCCCATACAAGGCAGTTCTGCTAAATTGCACCACAGATGATGGTTCAGCAGAAAAAGTAATAATGCTGGAATTTATTCAAATACTTTCAGTAACATGTTCAGAAGTATTGGGACAAATTTCGGAGGAGAAAGAGTGAACATGTTATTGGAAAATTGATCTAATCAAAAAACAATATTGAGTTCCTCGTCAATTCTCAAGCCACTGTTTTGCTGATGGTTGATTCAGTATCACGGAAATGAACAGGTTTTTTCTTGTTAAATAAAGTTTTTTAAACTTATGAAGTCCAAGAGATGGACCACCCTCCAGGGTAATCTGATCCATGTGAAAAAGAACAGACTCACCAATATTCTCCTCAGCTACAGACAACAAGAGGTAGATGAGATTTATAAATGTCCTTACTGAACACAATATATCGAATTGTAGTGTGATACACATGGTAATCACCATTCATGGAACTAACATCCGTGGTGTCCCAAGTGTTAAACTAGTAGACGTTTACACACCAATGACAATTCCATTAGTTGTTATGGTGGTGGCTCATCCTCCAACTGCAAACAAGATGTTTAGTTAGTTAATCCTCAGAAAATCAAGAACCAAAAGCATATATGTTCTCCCTGGAAGCAATCTAGGGTGTGCTCTGCAAGAAATCCTCCTGTCCTCAAGGAGACTCTTAATGTGTCTACTTACCAATCTCAAGAGTATCATTCGTAAATTTCTTTCATACCATTATTAAGTTGCCTTAGTTAGAAATTTGGAGCACTACTCTCAAAAACTGCATTATAGATAATCTTGCCAATCATTAGTACTGAAATATGCATCATATCGCTTAAAGTTTTCACTTCAAAACTTTGGAATCACTTTAAGTTGAAAATATTATCAGATTTCTTTATCTCATTGTACATCTAAAATGTTTATTTAAATTTATGATAGCACATAAGCACATATTTCTGTTTAAATTTCTATTGATTGCTTAACAATCGTTGTTTTACACTACTCTTTAAAGCTGCTAGTTTAGAATTATTTATTTTGTATGATGTTCTTTTATTGCTTGAAGCTTTTATGCTAAATATATGTATATATAATTAACAGTTTGCATAAAAAAAATAATGAAAACGAAAAGAAAAGAAGAAAAAAGAGAAAAATATACATAAAATATAGAAAATTTTTAAAAAAAATGAAAAGAATAAAAAAAAGAAAGAATTAAAAAAAAAAAAGAAAGAAATAAAAAGAATAAAAAAAAATAATAAATAAATAATAATAATAAAAAAAACTAGATGCAAACTGAATATTATTGTTTTTTATCTGTTTATATTGCTTTAAATTTTTATTTTGTTTTGCCACAAAATTTCTTTTTGTACAGTTGTTTCATAAGAGAATTTAAAAAATTATAAAAATGTATAATGATGAATGAGTTCATATATACATTCACTAAAATGTTTGCAAGTCTTTTCTTTTTTTTACTGTTAAATCAAATATATTTATTTAAACTTAATAAACAAATTATAAATCAACAACTTTTTATGACTTTTTATGAATATTTGGAAATTTATTTCATTGAAACTGCCATTATGTACTTATAGTGAAAATGACCTTGACATCTTGTAGAAAAATATTTTAAATTGTTTTTTTCCTATAAAGTTGTATTTTTTTTACATTAATAGAGTAATCGCAATTGATCGCGTATGCATTTAAACATATCTTAAAGCAAAGTTGGCTTTACAGACTGATTAGAAATAAACAAAATACGCATGGTAAATAACGTAAAGCGCTCCTTTTTAAAATGTAACTTTTATAATAATCTAAATATAAATTATTAAAATATAACTCTTTCGTGAACATATAATTTTTTTATTAAAAAATATTTGAACTATCTATAGTGAATATCTCTATGAATAAAATATATTTCAATTTTACTTAATAGGTTAGATAAAATTTTGTATTTACCCTTAGTGGTCAAGTTTACTCCTTTTCAAGTTCAACTGTGGACACAAATTTTTTTAAAGTAAAGATTTAATTTGTAAAACTAAATTATAATTATTATGCTAAATTGAAATATTAATTATATAAATAATAAAAAATTGCATAATTAAATATTATTGAATTGACAATAATAAGTGAATAGAAATAATAAAAAGATGGCAACCGGTTACCCTTCCGAATGATGGCCATTTCTTATGTGGCATTTATTTCTTTAATTCATTTAATACTTTACTCAATTTATCTAAAATTTAAGTACCGCTAATTTTTTTACTTTAATGTAAGTTTTTTATTTTAAGTAATTTGATATTTGTGCTGAAATATATTTCTTAAAATATATATCTTAATATTGAAATATGTGCATACAAAAAAAATGTCTTTGTATCAGTTTTCTCATTTTTATCTTTTCGACATTTTTAATGAATTGAATTCAGTTTGTTGTGGAAATTTAATTAAATGATTAATTAAAAAATTACTAGCAAAAATATGAATTTAAATATTAGTTTTCATCAAAGTGAGTGCTTAACCTTTTTAAAATTAATAGTCAACTATTTAATTAGTGTTCAATTTTAAAATTTGAAGAAAAAAAATGTCAAATTATCTACTTTAATTATTTTACCATTAAATAAGTACCATAAGTACCAAAAATATTTAAACTGAGTTTTGCTAATTTTTGATTTCTATAATTAAATTCCTCGTCATACAATTTTTGTTTAAGATATTATATTCAAATTGAATGTTTTATAAGATTTTACTGGATCGAAATGTTTTATATCTAGATTCAATGTTTGAAAAACATTTTTGCGTTTTAACAGGTTTTTCTTAACGTGTATATGTTTGGTGGGGATATCTGTTAAGAAACTATGCATTGAGTTTAAAAGATTGGTTGAAATGAAAAATATTAAAATTATAAAATGCTAAATCTTTCATTCGAATAATTAAAATATTCATTCCAATAAGCGTTTGAATTCTGATTTGAATCAGTCTTCAATTAATATTACGAGTTCGTGAGATTGTGATTTCCAACTATAAAATGATTCAATAACATTCATATTTAACCCCTTTTGCCTCAAATCCCAGTTTCTAATAAGCTTAATTAGTTTATTCAAATGAATCATGTTTCGATTCGATCATTTTTAATAACTCTATTTAGAATTAAATTAGTTTCTGTTCGTGAATATGAAAATTGACCTAGAGTAGCAGACAGTATTAAGATGCATATCAAAAGGTATTAGTTGTATCTTATTTTAAACTATTAAAAATTGATTTTCACGTGCCTCTTTTTTCGCAACATACGATTCAATATTTCATTAATGAGTTGCGTCAGAGTTACGTAACGCAGGAATCTTAAGACAAATATGACATTCTGCTGTGCCGCAGATATTAAATACATTAACCAATTTTTCGAATTCAAATGCACTCATTCTCTTACCGAATTGTTATAAACTGAGATACTTATCGAATAAATGAAAGAAACAATTTAGATATGTTTTTTTACGCATTTTTAATTCGGAACTACAATAATAATATAAATATTTCATCCATTTTTTAACGGAATCAGGATTTTGATAGTTATGTTTAATATAAATGTATTGCTAGCTATAATATTGATTTCAGATAAATAATAAGCAGCCAATGTGTAAGCATCTGATAATTTGTTTCTAACATTTAAAAGTTTTGAGTAAAAGCTCAACACACTTAAAAACAATATTGAGTCTTCCCGATGAAATTATTAATCATATGAAAAGCTACGAACGTAAAATTGGTTATTTAAATTCAATAAATATTAAAAAAAACTAAGGAATATAAACTATTGATTTAATTTTATTTCTGGAGTATTTTTTAATGAAGACAGTTGTGTAGATGTTTTAACGCTAGATATTTTGTTATCTGAGCAATTTTAAAAAATTGCTTATTTTTGCTGTTTCAAATTTGTATCAAAACAGTAAAAAACTTGTTACGTATTTTTAAATTCCAGTTTTTGTCCTTTCTTTTGAAAATGTATAATTCATTTAAAGCATTTTTATTTCAAAAAGTTGAAGTATTTTAAAAAGTTATGTATAAAAAAGATGATCTGGAATTATAAACATCCCGATAAATTACGAATACTGTTTTTTACGATATTTCTTCAATCCTTTTTTTACTGTACAATTTCACAACTGTCTTCCCTTTTAGTAATAAATTTCTTGAAACTGGTAACTTAGTGAAATATTATATTATTTCATTGTAAAAGGTAAAGCTAAGAGAGAAGGAATATTATTAGTACTATTTCAGCAGTTTTACAACAGTATTCTTTCATTTAATGATTGTTCAGATATAATACTTTCGCTTATTTTACAGTTCTATGAGCTACTTTTAAATGAAACTATTTCTCAGAAGCTTTTTTTTCTTTCTAAAAACGATTAGTGTTTAATCAAAAAGACTACGTAATCACAAAGTAGGAGATTTGTTACTTAGAAGACTATTTCATTTTAATTTTTTCTGCTTTTTTGACTTTTTCTTAGAGTTATTTTCTTTTTTACTCAAGTCTTACATTTCTAAAATGTTTTAATTGCAATCAAAAAGAAATCCTTTTCTATCTTTATGCTGCTGAAACCCTTTTATAGCTTGCTCATAGCTTTACCTTACTCTTGAATTCAATTAATTTTATAAATAAAGTTAATGACAAACCGGATCAAAAAATAATTATTATACATTTAAATTTTGGTTTTGAAACCTGGGCTATTTTTAACTTTTTTTAATTTTGAAAATAAACTTTTTTCGTTCAGTTGTTTTAGGACATTATTCGCATGATGAATTCTTACTGCTGATTGCACATACTGATGATTGTATGTACTGGTGATTGTAAACTAGTGATATACTTAGAAGTGTCAAGCATTTCGAGTTTTCCATAATTATTATTGATTTATAGTCAAAATTAAGTAACAAAAATTTTCCTTTTTTATAATTTCGTATTCAACAATTTTGAGTTGAATCTCCCAAGCTATTGTAGACTAGTGAGTTTAAAAACAATTTGTCACGATTTTTTTCCCTCTTAATATTATGTTTAAACTATATTAAATAATTAGAAATGTAATAGCATTAAGAGAGCAAATACCTATAAAAAAAACTTTCAAAAGGATGATTTCATTTTCTGATGTTGTTAATTTTTTCTTCATTTCATATCTTTACCTTAGTGTTACTTATTTAATTTAATAGTAAATTAATGCATAATTTTATATACCTAAATTGAATTAAAAAATAAATACACTTTATATGTGAGTAAACTTAAACTTCATAAAGGCTAACATGTATATATTTCTGTTATTGTTTTACTGATAAATGATAGCAAGATTAGAAAGTTCATAACTCTCTATACTGATAACTGATTTTATAATGGAAATTTGATTATTAATTGTATTTTTGACTTGTAAATATGTAAATAACACAAAAATTGTAATTTTCACTTTAGGCTACATTAGACTCCCAAACCCAATTGAAAATTATTTTTAGTTGATTCTGACTCATTTTAAATAAATATTAAATAAATATAAAATTACTGATTTAAAATATTTTAACTAATATATCCATAAATACATAAATAGAGTTATTTTTATATAAATAATATGTATTGTACAAATAAATTTTATAATAAAACTTTAAAAAAAATGCATTTAAAAAGAATTTGAAAATTAAGCATTTTAATTACAGAAAATTTTGCCTACTGTAGCCTGAATTTGTTTTTTTTTTTTTTTTTTTTTTTTTTTTTTTTTAATATGTTTGTATATTTTAATATTTGAAAATATCAAATTATTTTAATTTATGTCAAAAGTTTTGTCATTGTCTAATAAAATGATAATGTTTGATTAAAAAATTGATTCCTTCTTGTTTGTTATATAGTACAGTGTCTTTGTTTTCGAAGCTCAGTGGATTCACACTTAGAAACTATAGTAGACACTAACTCTATTCAGAAATTAATGTAATGCCTAATTTAAATAAAGACGTAAAATAACAATTAAGGAAGCTTTAAGAAAATAACCAGAATATGCGTTACACGCAAAGGGAAACCACTAAAACGGTGGGCTCTGAATTACTCAATTAGACTCAATTTTTGAAATAAGGTTGGGGAAAAAATACATCTTTAATGGCTACACGAGTAATAATAAGTAGAAGAATAACAAAAAGAGTCAAATAATGGCTCAACCTTGAACTTCATGAAACTAATTATAAGTTATCTATGTTAACCAAAGTCTTTTTAAACAATGGACTGTTCCGTCATATCAGTTTTAGAATGTTTGCAAAAAATGCTAAGAATATAAGTGACAATCATATTGAGTGAAAAATCTTTTGTGCCGAATCATTATCGAGAACAATTAAAGCAAAGGGTGTATTGAAATCAATAAAAAACACTCGAATATGAGGCATGCAGCTGAAATACAATTACTTACACTGGCCGGGATAACCTGATCGGTAGGGCGCTGGGCCCATGTCCAAGACGTCGTGGGTTCGATCCTCGCCAGCCGAAGACTCCCCGTGTAGTTAATGGTGACTGATGCACGTTAAATCTGCCGAGTCTCAAAGTCCCCCATGTTCCCACAACAAATCAATACCTCTGGGGGTACTGATCCAGGAGTTTCCTTGTCTTCTGGATTGGTTCAAAATTACAAGGCTACGGAGTTGAACATTAGTAGTCGTAAACCCATGAAATTGGGTCGGCTGTTCAACGACGGTTATAAAATAAAAATAAAATTACTTACACTAGGCATCGCTTTACAGTCTCATTTGACAAACAATGGTTTGCTCTGATCAATATTCATAACGTTTTCCTCAGTTGTCATTTCTTATGCAAGTTCTAATAAATATATTCTGAACGCGTGCGATTTCTCAAAAAGTCAATCTTAGAAATTTCATTTTAATATAGTGTGAAAGCGAAGTATTTTCTTCCTATAGCATATTAAGGACAAACTAATATCTCATTTATAAATACATCAACGTTACGATTGTTAATAACTTGTTTTATGTAATTCTTACGGAATTACATCGCTAGCAACGATTTTACCTCTGCTCCAAGAAACCCAACTGCATATGATGCTATTAAAACATGCAATATGGGTGGCCCATATAGAAGCCATTAATTCAAGGGGTGTGATTGCTTATTTTTCATTTGCACCATTTATGGCCGAAAATTCAACTTTCTGCCTTATAGGGTGGAACCATTCTTACATCCATCCATTCATTCATCGACTGATCGTAATTTTGACCTGAATCAGAGAATGATCCATCCCCAATTCAGTACCACCAGAGATATAATTTGTTATGGTAACATGAAGGACTTTGTAACTCGTCAGATCTAACGTGCACCAGTTACCATTTATTACTTGGCGAACCTTCGACTGGCTGGATTCGAATTCCCGTCCCCGCGAATGGAAGTCCAGCGCTCTGCCAACCAAGCTATCCCGGCCTATCTATATTGGCTAAAGAATGCATACAAAATATTGGGTGAATCTGACAAATCTATATGTGCCGATATTCGTAGCAAGGTGGCTGTAAAAAAAATCGAGTGAATCGGAGCAAAGATTCATAAATATGGGTCCAATAATTCCCAAGTTATTTTGCTACTAGGAATGGCACAGTTTAAGTGTACCATTTCTATTTTGATAAGGAGTATTTTAGCACTGGTAAATAATTTTTTAAAATCTGCTACATCAACATTTAAAATATGCTTATGTAAGAATAAGACAATAATTACAATTACAGTAATCTCCCTAAAAATTAAAAAGGGGACAAAAAAAGAGCAACTTCAAAGGGCACTAATCTTGCAAACTATCATTTCAGTTATATTTAGCTAGCAATAACAATTGTATTTATCTAATTGTATTTAGATCGGTTGTATTTAGCTAGACTAGAGCCTCTCAAAACAGAATCAGAAATATTCAAATATGATAAATAATATTTTACACACTTTTAGTCTAAAAATAATTTGCAGTAAGTTATTGTATTCTGAAGAATCTCTTTTCTTATAATATACAGTCCCTGGACCCAAATTATTAGACTTCACTCAAAGAAGATTATATGCAAAATATTAATGAACAGGTGATACACGAACTGAAACCCATCTGTCAGTCTATCCATTGGTTAAATTAGGCGATTAGATAAATTACACTATATATTAGAGAATATTTATTACATCAGGTATTATATTAGTATATTATAATGAATATTATTAGACGCATTCTAGTTTTTTAATAATGACATATTTTCCACGAGTTTATAGACAATACTTTTGTATTTAAACATACATGTAATGGGTTTTTATTCAAGAGATTTTTTATATACTTCCTATTTATATTGATTTTTAACGTATTGTATTAGAACATTATTAACCAATGGATACACGAACATAAACAAGTGCAAATTAGCTTCAGTCACATAAAAACAAAAAAGCTGCATAGTATCGCTTGATAATTAAAATTTTACATAGAATCTTATAGTGAGTTTAATAATTTGGCCAAGGACTGTAAAAAGAACAGTTTTCTGAAAAGGAGGAAGGCAACATTTTTACAAAGAAAAAAACAATGCAAGGCGGGCGCATTTACTCTTGTAAAAGGCAAAATCAGCTGCCCTTCTAAAATACAGAGGGAGAACACTGCAATTAACACCTGAATAACTATTTGCAATTATTCAAGTTTATAGGATGCGAAGGTAAAATGATATGATCTTTGGAAAAACACAGAGCACTTCACTTTACTATAAAATAGGCCAATTTAAAACATTGAAGTAATTCAAAGAAGCACAATTATAATTATTTTAAACACTATGAAAAACTTAATTATTACTTAAAGTTTTTATAATTATCCGAATACTAGTTCTTCAAATATTCTTTTTTAAAAAAAATTAGTTATACTAACTTAAATGAACAATGTAAATTTCGGGGAATAATAATAAATGTTTCGAGAAATGCTTAAATTAAAATGAACTTAAATTTGTTTTGAAAAACACAAGATGTAAATTTTATTTACTCAAGTTTCACCAAACTAGTTTTATTTTCAAGAAATATTTACAGAAATATTACTACTCATCTTTTATGTCATCTTTTATTCAGATTAAATTTATAATCACTTTAAATAACTCTATGTAAGATACGTAATTCACTCATTACAATTGCAGAATAAATTTCTGTGTATTTGAATGTTAAGAGAATAATTAAATTTTATCCTACATTACATTCTTTTCAAGGCATAACTACTGAGAATAAAAGTTTTTATACGAATAAATTATTGAGAGTACTTATTTTAATAATTCTATTTACTTGAACAATTGATAATCCTCATTTCAACTTATGAAATAGGGCGGGAAAAGAATGGAAGATATCTAGAACAGGGCTTTAATAAAGCAACGTTTTTCAACGCATAAGAGAATAGAACGTAGAGGGCAGGAACAACATTTTTTAACACAAATTAACATATTTCAATTTTGTGTTATTTCTGTCAGGGACGACTAGTAATTCTAGGTTAAAATTAACTGTTCTTAACTTTTGAGACAAACTTCAGATGTCGCCAGACAAAAACATAAAACGAAGGCAGCTGTCAGTAATTTAAAATCGTTTGCTTTCTGCTATGAAATATCAATTAGATGTTTACTTTTTTAATAATTATTATATTATAACCGTCGTTGAACAGCCGACCCAACTTAATGAGTTTACGGCTACTAATGTTCAACTCCGTAGCCTTGTAATTTTGAACCCAATCCAGAAGACAAGGGAACTCCTGGATCGAGTATTGGGAGAAATTTGCCTTCGTGGAGGACTTTTTGATGGAGCTAGCCCGCATTTGCGTTACATGGAGAGGAAGACCACGAGAACCTCCCACGGTTAGCCTGACGGCAAGGGGACTCTAACCCATGATCCGTCTACCACTGAGGATATTTCACGTCAGCACTGTGGTCAGTGCAAGCCGGATGCGGAATTCGTATCGACTGGGATTCGAACCCGGTTCGCCTCATTGGAAGGCGAACGCTCTATCCCCTGAGCCATCGCGGCTCTTTTTTAATAATTGCCTTTTTTCGCATTAACAATCTCTGCATTCGCGTATTTATGATTTGTAAAATTAAAGATAAAATTTTTCACAAGTTATAATATGCCTTTAAATCTACAAATTTATAAAGCTTTTAAACAAACAAACAATATGTTTCATTGCAACGTGCTTCATATTCTATTAAAAATTAACCAACATTTCTCCCTGATGAAAAAAAAATTGTGTTAACATAAAATAATTAGCCAAATTGAGTAAAACATTTTATTCAAAATTAAAAAATTACAAAAATGCTCATTTTTTTTTTTTTTTTTTTGAATAGTTTATTAAAAAAATATCGTTTTTCTTTCTTATCAATAAAATTTTTGAAAAAAATGTATAGTACTTTACTTTTGTGAGACATATAACTTTTGTGAGACAAATCACATAAAAGTATCCGTGTGACTTTAGTAACACAAAGATGTGAAAGGGATCCCATGTGACTTTAAAGGTACCGAAGTTGCGACAACGTTTCTCATTGACTATAGTCCTAATTATGTATGGTTCTGACTACAAAGTGTCAGCCAATAAATAGTCACTGAGACTTTTATGAGATGTCACAAAATAAAGCAACGCCAAAGTCACATTAAGACCTCTTAGGAATAGTATAAAGCGGTTTCTTAGTGTGACTTTGACTACTGCAAGCTGTTTTTGACTTTATTATGAATGCAAAATTTATCACCTTTCAAAATTTCTCTCATTTTATGACATAAACAATTAATATACATGAAATTTAAAAGCAGATAATAATGGAATAAAATAAAAGGTATTTCGGGCACTTATAGGGTAGCCAGAAAAAGCAGGTTTCAACCTGCTTGATAACTAAACAAATTATGTTTGTTGTATGTTTCCAAAATCTTAGCAGCAAAATTTATCACCTTTCAAAATTACTATCATTTTATGACATAAACAAATTAATATACATGAAATTTAAAAGCAGATAATAATTGAATAAAATAAAGGGTATTTCGGGCACTTATAGGGTAGCCAGAACAAGCAGATTTCAACCTGCCTGATAACTAAACAAATTATGTTAGTTGTATTTTTCCAAAATCTTAGGAGCAAAGTTTATCACCTTTCAAAATTACTATCATTTTATGACATAAACAAATTAATATACATGAAATTTAAAAGCAGAAAATAATGGAATAAAATAAAAGGTTTCAAAAACTGAGCATAAAATTTATCCACTTAATAAGAGAGGTGCATCACTTAAATAAAAAACTTCTATCACCAAACGAAAATTCCTTTAGAGCATTCAAAATTTTTTTTGTTTTACGTTTAGCTGCAGTTTCATGCATTATAAATAAATAAATAATATAAAATTATTTGGGGGAGGGGGTTGGAGGAAATGGGAAGTTTTTTACTGTAAATGCAGGCAGGTTTGGATTAACATGTGTGAAAAATTTCTGAACCACCAAATTTTTATAAAATTTGGAGTTTTTCCAAATTAGATATTGAATTTGTTTAATATTTTATAAGATCAGGTCTTATGAACATAATTTCAGTATGTTTCTAAATAATACTGTTTTGTGTATAGTATTTTATTCACTCGCTTTTGTGTGAACTGATTATTTGTTGTTGACAATGCGAGTTTCAGTCGTTTTCAGACTCACAAAATATATTACCAAATAAAATTTATTTTCTATCAAATTCCTACTAGCTAGAGAGAGCAAATCTCAATAGTTTCGAACGGTTACCTCATTATCACTTTTATGCAAGTGTTATTTTAAGCACTATTTAATGAAGTTTATATAATAAACTTCACTATAATAAAAAAAAATTTGGAATTTGAACTTAACAATATCAATGAAACAAAATTCATGTATCGTTAGTGTATAATTACGATTAGTAATTACTTCGTCTAATTTTTGAAATTCGTCTAATTTTGACTCGAAAGGTATAGCTCGTAGCTACTCACAGGCAAACATCTTCTTTTTTTTTTTTCTTTTTTTTTTTTTTTTTTTTTTTAATTGCAAGTTATAAATCTTCTATTTGGCACCTTGGAGATTGAAGTTGGCGCGACAGATCACGATACGGAAATATCCCCCCAAATTTTCCTATCTTTTTTTACTAAAATTGTAAGTTTAATTAGCACCAGTGGGGAAATACACAGAAGTTACAACGGTGAGTTTACAACAAAATTCATGCATTATTTATTTTTATTTATTATTAAATAAGAGTAAAACTTTCTCAGGTGCTAAATTTTCTTGAATTTTTAAATTTTTGGCGTAAATTTTTAAATTTTTGGCAACCCTTTAAAATGACGTTGAATCCCTTTCAAAACAAACTAATTCCTATTGGATAGCAATCAAGTAAGTGTTTTTAAAGCTCAACCCCTCAAATGAATTGTTTTCAATATTTTCTCCGACATATTTAATAGTTTCAAATTTTATTTCATTAAAAATTATTTCACATAGAATGAACAGGAATGATAATATTCATATTCTAAATATTATAGAAATTATGGTTATCAATGGTTCCAATAGATTCATATTCTAAATATTATAGAAATACAATTTATATCCTTTCATTTGAAAATTAATATTTTGATTTGAAAAACTTGATGAGAAATAAATAATATATATTATTTATATATGCATTTATAATATATCATATATATTTTTATGGTGTTTCATTGGATTTGATGTACGAAAATATTTGTTTAAACAGAACACACTCAGTTTCTTGACGGAACAGTAGTTCCTCCGATAATTGTGTTTTCTTTTCTCTGTAAATAATATTGAAGGTGAATTGGTACCTTATACCTTCAAAACGTTATTAAAATATCTAAACCTACTTGGAGGGGTACTTATGAAAATAACTAATGTTTCCCCATCCCTCATTCTAAGTATAAGTTTCTGTAAATACGATATATACATTCCTATAAGTTAACTCTTGGGTTATATTATGAAGAGTCAGGAATACTTTCAGCAAATTAATTTCTTGAAATGCAAAATCAAAAAAAAAAATAATAATAATAATAATAAATAAATAAATAAATTGCAAAAAGATGCCAGAATGCTTTTCCTCAGAACAATCTTTTTTAAGAATTACCTTTTTCAGAATTTTGATTCTTACTGAAACTTATTTTCAAAATATTGCTGCCTAAATCCTTAGGATAATTTAAAAACAGTGATGTAATTAAGCATCTTGAGAGTTTCTATTTCGGAAGGTTAGTCTAATTTAAACCCAATGCAATTTGTTTTAATTATGATGATTTTTTTTTAACATAGGTTTGATACTTTTCAAAGTAACTTTTTGGATTGGTCAAGTATTCTTTTTTTTTCTCCTTAAACAGCACGTTTTGAAATCGTAATCAACATTCTAATTTGATAAAGCATAAACTTTACGGTAAAATTTGATTGAAATCAATCTTGTTACATATCATATTTTTTATTCAATATGTTCCGTTTCATGCAAAATATCCTTCTTTTTTTTTCATTTATTATTTTTAAATCCAGGGTAAAATATTTTTTCTAACATGTTTCAGTATAATCTATTCTAAACTGTTTCTTTTAAATTTTTAAAAAACTTTTCAAAATTAAGATCTAGACTTGGAAGATTGCCCCAAACATATAAAAATATTAAAAGAGACAGATTTTTACAAATGATAAGAATGGATTCTTTTACATTTTAAGAGATTTAGATTTTTTCTTACTTTTTATATTTGAAGCTTTAATTATCACCGGAGCATGTTATGATGGATTCGATTTTTTTTCTGGATAAAAGTTAAAACGAAATAAATTTAAAAAAACTGATTTTACGATTTCGTCAAACAATTTTTTTTTCATTATTAATGTATTTCATGACCATTAAGATTTTCTACAATTTTTTACTGCAGGAATCTAAAAAGTAAAATTAAACGTAGTTTAATAAAAATAATTTCAAATTAATAAAAATTTTGGAATTAAAAAATATTTAAGGTTAAAAGGATTCAGAATGAGGATTCAGAAGATGCCTAAATTTGAAAGATAAAATTTAAGAGATATCTTCGCAATCGTAATTTCATAGAATTTTTTTGTTGTTAATTTATTAAAAGAGTATCTCTTACTCTAACATAAATTCTTATTATGTTTAAAATCGTAGTACTTCTCTGTAGAAAAAATTACTGGGTTTCTTTTCCACTTTAATGACATTCTTAAGATTCAAATTTACTGTATTTTGCTAACATTCTTTTAAAAGTCTTTGGAACCTAATTGCTCGTCGCCGGGATAGTCTGATTGGTAGGATGCTGGACTCACGTTCGTGAGAACGGGAGAATCAGAAGACTACCCGTGTAGTAAATGGTAACCGATGCATGTTAAATATGTCGGGTCACAAAGTCCTCCATGTTTCTATAACAAATCTATACCTCTTCGGGTACTGAATTGAAGGTTCTCTGGTTCGGGTCAAAGTTACGATCTGTTGATGAATGAATGGATGTATGAATGGGTCGGCCCTTTAAACGGGTGCAACGCATAAGTGTGACCAAATTGCTCTTGTTATATTTGTTTTATTCTTTTTAAATATTTTATTATTGTTATAAATTTGAGTTCTTATAAAGGAAAGACCACCACTTAATATGAATACTATAAGACAAAATAAAGTATTTTAAATAAAATTAAATTGAATTCCTAAAAAGTCTAATAAAACTAAAATCTCTTTTGAAAGTAAAAACGTCAATAACTATTATGGCTTTCTCTTTTGAAAACATCTTTGTACTCCTACAGCTATGCTCGTAATGATCTAGAAAAAATTGAAAATCGATCTACTGAGATCTCAATACTCTTGCTATTCAGAAAGATATTTCGATTACACTATTCCATCACAAGAGAGCAAGTTTAAACTAAATTATGAATCAAACGCTAGTTATAAGGTGCCTAATCGTAACATTTAAAACTTTCCAACTATCCATAAAAACGGTAATCATTTGAGTTTCATGAATAGTTAAAAGTTGAATAAAATGTAAATTGAATTGATTTTTCCCTTTCCAGGTTATAATATAAGATGGCTGATGTTTCAAGAAAGAGAAAGAGAGTAAGTTAGGGTTTATCTTTATTTACAATACAGTCGATCGTATGTTCCGTCTTGTTTTAACAGTAACAATGCTGTTCTTGAAATGTTTAAAAAACCCATATAGATCGTTTCTGAAAATAGCATATTCCCGCTTTTATCGCTCAGCAATTTTATTGATATTTTCCAAAAATAGTGAAACTAATTAGTTTGAGAAGAAAAAACCCTGATGAATGGAGATTTCTAAACATTAAGCGCCTTCACATTTGATCAGTTGCTTGTGGTTCAAGAAAATGTTGAAGTTCCATGTGATGGCATCAATGAGATTTTATGTCACATCCATGGATGAAACAAAAAAGAAGCTTTCTCTATTCATCATATAGGCAACCTGTTACAAATATCAAAAATTTATTGTTTGCGCAGAGATTACTTTTTCGTGTTCAAACCAGTTCCATTCCTCCTTTTTTCAAAACTTTTGTATTAACATTAGTTTTTTCAATCAATTTTTCTAGAATAAATTAATTATTTATTTTCAAATTGACCTGCATTTCCCATTCGTAATGAATGGTTCCTTAAAAACGATAGATCGCTTCAAATAAATTCTACTTTTCTTTTTTGTTTTTTGGAAGAAAAAAAACATATTTTACCTAACACTGGATTGTTTATCTTGAGCGTTTACTTGTTTTTTTAATGAAAAAAATAGTCACTACTTTTTTTTTAATATAAATTATGAGATTTGAAAACATATTAGGAATCTTTTCAAATTGTGAATGAAATTAAATTTGTGTGCGAAACTGAAAATTAACATGAAGGGACTATTAGGGGAGTTATTTCTTTCCTCCCCTCTTCCACCTTCGACAAAAAAATAGTCAGTTTATTTGTATCTAATTTTTTAACTTCATAGCAAACACAAAATTAATTAGTGTATTTCAGGCTCTTCGAATCACTTGGATTTTTGGATTCGTTGGATTTTTATTCGATGAAAATTCGATCATTAGAACAAAAGTTATTCGGAATGAAATTTCTTCCAATTTTTTTTTTTTTTTTTTTTCATTAAACCTTTATGTTAATGCAAGAATTTAGTAATTTGAAAAAAGTATTTCTACTTATTGATGAGGTTGTAATGGACAACTAGCATTCCTGAAAAACTGTCCGTCTCAATGATTTTGCAGATAATAGGAACTTTTATAAAATAAATTTTTACCACTGCTAAAACCTTATGACATTTCAGGACCTTAATATATTAAGTCTTAAGGAAAATATCTGTTAGACTGTAAAATATTTACTCCAATAATTTATTTTTCTTACATATATTTTTGTTCTACTATCAGAACATTAACAGTTTCTGAAGAGGACGATGGAGGAGCTGGTGGAAGGTAAATAAACTTTTTGTCGACTTCTTTCCACACTATGCAAAGCTTCATCGACGCACTACGAATTATTGTCATGCAATTTCACATCAAACATTTTTCTACCAAATTGAAATGCAGCTTAAACAATTTGCTATTAAACAATTTAAATGCAGCTTAATCGTATTTACAGCAAAAAGTTTGTTTTTGGTGAACTAAAATCACGGTTTAAATAGTCCTTTTTTTGCTTTTCTGCTTTGGATGTATTTGGTTTAAAGTTTAGGTTCATTAATGTTGATTTAATTTCGAGCGAATTTCTCCATATTTCCCTATTTTTCAAAAGTAAAACAAAAAATTTGTACACACAAATAATAAAATTGGTTTCTCCAAAGTAAAAAAAAAATACTTAGTATTATTATTTTTTTTCGTAACGGATGAAAGTTTCTACAGCTTTGAGGCGTAGAAATTTTTACACCGTTTTAAACTGTATAACTTAGATGACAGGAAAAAAAAGCTTTAAATTAAAACGAAAATAATCGTTTTTGAGAAAAGAAAACTTAAAAACCCCATTTTTCGAATTTCATAACTTACAAACTATCGCTCAATTACGTCCAAAGTTTATATTTTCATCATTTAAAATTAGTAACTGAAATTATTTTTACCAATCTGATATTCCTATCAATTTAATATCTTCACTCATTTAGTTTTTTAAATTGATCTCTACCTTCATCACTCAGAGTGTATTTTAACGGTCTAAAGATGTTTTTCAACAGGTTTTACAAGCAATATGTATGCATATAAATAAGTGCAAATGTTTATAAAAAATTAGTGTCTTAAATTATTTTTACTAATCTGATATTCCTATCAATTTAATATCTTCACTCATTTAGTTTTTAAAATTGATCTCTACCTTTATCACTCAGAATGTATTTTCACGCTCTAAAGATGTTTTTCAACAGGTTTCCCTAGCAATATGTATGCATGTAAATAAGTAAAAATGTGTATCAAAAATTAGTGTCTTAAATTATTTTTACTAATCTGATATTCCTATCACTTTAATATCTTCACTCATTACTCTGGTTGCCCTAGCGACAGCGCACATAAACACACTTCCTCCTCCACCCACCATCCACTTCTCTTGTTGTTCGTTTGCACACGGCACTCTGTGAAAAGGGGGTGTAACAGAAGATATTCATTTCGACGGTAGCCCCCCCCCCCCCGATTCCCTGAACAATTTTAGAGATCCCCTAACCAATTTTAGAGAGAAGAGGTGGCGCGTTCTTGATCTCTTCCCTAGCTGTATTTGCTTAGGCATCTCGCTTTTAATTATCTTATCGAATGGGTGTTTTTAATTTTAATTGTGTGTAAAACTTAAATTTAAAATTTTTTATTTTAATTCTTAAAATTTTTTTATTTTAATTCTTAACATACATTATAAACAAACGGAATGTTCGATCTTTTAAATAGCTGCTCACCAGATTATATTGTATTATAAAGAAAACTTCGTTTTGTAATAATTCATTTTGTTGTTTCATCTAAGTAAATTATAGTTTTTAGTAAACATATTTAAAACTCAGTTTATTAATTAAATTAAAAAATTTTTTTCTCTTCTGACAACGTGACAACCAATTAAACTTAACGGACATCATTCTATAGAATCTATATTTTAAAAAAAATCAATGTTTTCAAATCAATTTTAATTAGCGCATGTAAAATATTAAACAACAACCACTATCTTCCATTCATTTAGCATTGCACGATAGTATATGTTATTCCTACTAAAATTTTGAAGTGAAAGTAGTTGTGTTTTTTTTATATTATACCCAATTCTAAAAAAACTAAAAACGTCCTAAGAAACAAGTAAGCTAAAAGCGTAAAAATATTTTCGCACAATCTTTCAAAACTGATTAAAATAATTATTATTTTTACCATTTGAATTGCTTTAAACTTGTCTTTTTAGATTAAATAATTCAATCAAAATAAAAATGCATTCTTTTAAATAGTGACTACCTATTTAGGCTGCACAACCTTTTTAAATTCGTGACTACTTGTATTGCAAGTTTCCTAATGAAAGATCGCATGCTCGAGTATTTAGACATGTTGACATAATAATAAACATGTTGACATGATAATAATTTTTGAACAAATAATATTGCTTTCTGCCACTAAATTCTTAACATCAATTGACTTAGTTTCATATTTGTATAGTATTTGACTGTCTCTTTTGCTTGATCTGTTGAATGTGCCTTGTGAATGAAATAATTTAACTGAATCGTAATTGCCCTGCTTATGTTAATTGGTGTGAAAGTTATTTTGTTTGTTCTGTTGAATGTGCCTTTTGACTGAATTGTAATAGCCCAGACGTTAACAGTCGTGAAAGTCCTTGTTCTTGTTCTGCTAGATGTTCCGTGTGAATGAATTGTTGAATCTGAATTATTATTGCCCCAATGAATTTAATTTGTGTGAATGTTTGTGTGATTATGTAACCACGTCAATTAAGTCCAGCAAAATTAGTTTTAAGCTTTTTGAAGTAAAAAAAAATTATGTATAATTATTTTGGTCATTCTGAGTAGCCGTTTTAATCTAAAAAGTCATATTTACTGTGTGATTACTTTTAAGGAAGAGTCTGTAGTAAACGGTATGTGTACTAAAATTACATATGGATATCATCAGATCGAAAAACTGTTATGGAATTTTGCTTTTTATAGGGGGATTGTGCACTTTTATTTTTGAGCTAGTTTTAGTTTCATATTTATATTAAATTAGGGGTCTGTTTAGAAGAAATTTGGGTCCGTTAACCGACCCTTCACAAAATATCTCTTCATAAAAACGGACCCTTCGCAAAATATTTTAACTTCAAAATGGACCCTTCACAGAATGATTTTTCTTTTAATCGGACCCTTCACAAATTTGTTTATCTTCATTATTGTTTTGTTAATTGAATAAACCCTTACAAAGGCAGAAAACAAGAAAGATGGATGTAAACGAATTAAGTTTTGTCTTCGGCAGACAATTCTTTCATTAGTTGTCCGAAATGAATATTCTGTGTTCAGCAGTATAGGCTAAATACCAAATATTTGTATGTTTCATCTCGAATTTAGAAGCAGCAATTGCTGTTTGTTTTTGAAAATGTAATTTTTTTTTTATTATAATTTTACAGTTTTGAGCATAATCTTGTATCTATTTACAATTTAAAAACTCCTTGAAGAAGTGTTTTGCGATAACCGGACCCTTTTTGCACAAATTCATAAAAACCCGGACCCCGGTTGAAAGAACGTGAGTAATTTTTTCACAATTTCACTAAAACCGGACCTTTTACAAAATGTCTGGACATACCCCTGTATTAAATGTTCTCCTTTCTTTTGAAGTTTTATTTTAAGAAAAGTTACCAGATTTTTTATGATAATATAATGTAAACATGTTTGGTGTGATAAAAAGTATCTATCTTGTTATTCAGTAACAAAGTAAACAAGAACTTTACTCAGGTAGAAATTATTAATACAAAAAATTATAAAACTGAAATAATTCATTAAGACAGTGCTTAACATTCAAGGACCTTGTTCTTCTTTTTATTTATAATACTTAATTTTGTTAATCTAATGTTTATAAACATTATTATTTCTCAGAATTCTGATTGTTATTTTTTAATAGAAATATTATCTTAAATTCTTAGTTTTGTAACTTATATGCTAAGGTATTAAGTTTGCAGTGTTCTATCTTGACCTAAAAACCTCTCTATTTTGTTTTCCTTCTGGGGTCCACGTGAGAGCAACAGTTCTTTTGTATCTAGTCATTATTTGTAAAGTAATAAATACAAGTAGTAGTCAAGACAACTGCATTTAAAGGCAACTGCAAGCTAAAAGCAGTGCAGCAAATTTAAAATACATTTTTAATTTAATTGATTATAAAATCTCTAAAATTTCCTATTTCTAGAATGTTATCTAAATGGTTTGAGAGTTAGTGTAAAATTTAAATTTTTTTATAATCCTCGGATTTTTTCTTTCTTATCTAGATGACGAAAATGTTGAACATCCTGGAAATATTTTTGGATGCTGATGATTACAAATATGAAAGAATTGATGGTGGTATCACTGGTAGTCAAAAACAAGAAGCTATCAGCTGTCCTGATGGTCCGTTAATTAATTAAACTACCCTTCTAGTTTTAGAATTTTCTGTTGTTGCATGTGGTTAAAAATCAGTTTTTTGAAGAAGAAAAAAAATCTTGTTAACTGTCGATTTTTCAAAGCTGTAAAAGTCAATAAAAAAACTAAACTTATATTATTTTTCTTTATTTTCCTTTTGAAGAGACAGCTAGTTAAAGTGGCAATTAAAAATTTCTCACATTTTCACCAGTTATTAACGTAATTTTGTTAACTGAAATACATTAATAAATTTAAAATAGATATTCATTAAGTGTTTTAGTGTTTATTTTTTCCAGTGAAATTCCATAAAATTGTAATAAAAACTTACTTGCGAAAAATGGAAACAAACAGTTAAATAAATCTTAAAATTTTTCTAAGTTTTAATTTCCATAAGCTTTTAGTGTATAAATAATAGTTAGTGTACCTCTGCAAGTGTATAAATAATTATTTTAAGTAAAATCACATTGATTCAACAGGAACCTAAAGCAAAAGTTGAATGTTGGTTAAAGGTTGGTTGCTCATCATTATGAGCAACAACAAGAAGATATGGCAAGAACTTTGGGAAGAAGCACAATGTGCATACAAGATGATTCAACCAGGCAAGCTACCATGTCTGACTACAATTCTGTCTTCCCTGTTTCATCTGGTAAGTCAAATTTTGGCTGATAATTAGTGTAATATTCTAAGCTTATTGTATTAATCTATATAATTAAAACATTTTAATTTTAGTGGAAAACATTTATAAATAAGAATTTTTCAACATACTTCTTTTTTCAAGAAATAAAAATAATTTTTCTTCATTAAGAAGGGTATATATTGTCCTAAATTTATTATGAATCAAGAGATTGTGCAAAGTTATTTTAATTGACAATCACATTTTTTATTTAGGTTTTTTAATGGTCCAAAAAAATCACTTATCAGTTTTATTGCAATTTCTTACAAAATAATATACATTTAAGACACAATTTAGTTTTTCTTACATTGTCAATAGTTAATTCATTATTAACTTTGAAGAAAAATTCATTTAATTGTACATATAAATTATTGAAATTACAATTTTTTAGTTTTCTTTATTTGAGAGTGTTTATGGGGTTTAATAGCACTTAAATTCACATTTCTGATCATAATTCACAATATTTGTGACTTCAAAAGTAACACCTAAAGGACGAGAGATTTGCCTGAAATATATTTTTTAAATCAAAAATTTATTTAGATTTTAAGTAATTTATTTAAAGAATTGATCATGCAAATCTGTTTTGGAATATGAATAATACACAATTCCATATTTGATCCATATTCAGTTGTGAATTGATGATACCTTACTAAATAATAATGTCCAATGTGTTAAATTAGCTGTAAATTTCTTCATCTCTAATACTAATAATTTAATAAAAATATAGCTTAACATTGATATGATTTTCAAAATGTTTTAATATTTCTGTATACTAAGTTTAAACGAGATCATGAAGTTTGTACTCTAGTGGAACAAAACTGCTCGTGGGAGGGGGGCTTTTTTTCTCATTTAAAATTGTATGTTTAAATCAATGAGTAACTCTAAGCAAGGATTTCGTTATTTTACTATGTAAATAACATAAGAATTATTTTATATATATATATATATTTAGCATTGTCATTTAATTCCTAATCTTTTAGAAAGTTATTAATTTATAATTCTTGCAGGAATGAAGAAAACATATTATTTTTTCTTTTATTTAAATACATATCATTTATTGATTTTCTTTTTTAAAAAAATGTTTATCATAAATTAAATGCTGAACTTAAGTGTGATTAGGACATAAAAAAGTGAAATTGCTTACAACAAAAGCATTGAAATAAATGATAATTAATTTAAATTAATTTTATTTGAATTAATATCTTTTACTCCTAATTGGTATGGAATAAAGTATAAGTATAGAATAATACTTAACAAATTTAGCTTAATGAAGCTTATCTACTTTAATTTTTTGTTTTATGAGTAATTTTATAAATAAATTTAAACGTGGAATTTATAGTTTTACTTTTATCTTTTATATTAAATTTACAAATTCAATATAAATGAACAAAACCTGTTTAAAAACTTAGTTTCAATGAATTTCATACATTTTATTCTCTTTGATAATTAAGGATTTCATCCAGTTTATCCCATTGCTTTCTGAATGTGCAAAAATAGTGTCTTATCCCTGTTAGGATGCAAGGTATGTCATTTATAAAAGCTTTACCCTATTCTAAATTTATAAATTTCAGAAATGTTCAAAGCAAATTTAAGAGGAGATTGTCAGGCAGGACTTTTAGCTTTCTACTTTACACTGTAGCATATAAATCAGTATAAAAAAAAATACATCCTAGTACATGAACATGTTAATTTTATTCATTCAGTTTTCAAAATTACTTACTAATAATTATTTTTTCTATTATGAGACAACATAAATATTAACTGAAGGCAGGTAAACAACTATATAGACATTAGCATGACTCTGAAATTTTGTACAACTTTTTTATTTCAATAAAATGAAATACATTCATTGACTATACTCTTATGAATGGACACAGAGAAACAAAGTTACATTAATTTTTATTTGGTATTAAATAACATAATTTATAAATATTTCTATGTGAAGTAAATTTTTTTTTTTTTAATTGGAATATTTGTGCCAGATTTTTACTGATTTCTAAAGTTATTTTTCAATTTTTACTACACTTTTTTTTCCTACTTGGGGAGAATGCCAAGGAAAAAATAACTACTCGTAAGAATTTACAATAGTTAAAAGCATTTACATAAAAAAGTATTTACATAATTGAAAAATAACTTCCAATATTCCCTTTCTTGTGTGTTTCAAAATTTATGATAACTACTGAAATAAAAAAAATAAAAAAAAATTATCAATTAATAAAGAATGATGTCAAGTGCTTACAGTATAAATTTTTAAAACCTTGGTCATTTATTAATTTATTTTTGTAACATAATAGACCAGCCAGTTGTAACTAGGGTGCTGGTTTTCAGTTTTGCTGCATAAATGTTTCATTTAATAACCTTTAACTACCATACATTACCTTTTATAGTTTTAACATCTTATTATGTAAACACTTTTTTAATGGTATAGTTATATTTTGATCAATTATCCCTTGTTAAAAGTTTAAAATTATGCCATCATTAATTTTACTTGGTATTAAATTCTTCTAGCCTATTTCTTATAACAGGAATAATAAAAGTACTATCAGTATTGTTGCAAGTAAGGTGTCAGCATTTTAAAATGCATATTTATCAACTAGCTTTAATTTAAGAAAATTTCAAGCCATATCTGTTAAATACGATACTGCAGATAAGATACTGTAAAATTTGTATTTCAAAATTAGTTCCTTATAAGTTATATTTTCTTACATTATTTAGATTTTGTATTTTTCCAAAAGCATAAATATTTAATAAACATTCAATGAATATTTATCTACTGGCTTTAATAATTAAGTCATTTCAAGCGAGATCTGTGTACTGTAAAATTTCTATTTCAAAATAAGTTGCTAACTATTCATTCTAACTATGTTTATTTATTAATTCGAAATATTTTTAGGGATGTATAATGTAATGAAATATTTAATTTTCCTTTATTTAAAAACAGGGTACATTGCGTTTTTAAAAGGTGCTTAAATGTGCTTATTTTTTATTTATGTTTTTTAAAAGCTCTTAAAGGTGCTTTTTCTATTCGGGATTTGAAAAAGGTGTTTAATTCTATCTTTTAAAAAGAGATTTTTTCTTTGCCGTGTCGATTGTCATTTTAAATATTAAAAAAAAACATGATTTTCACAATTTTCTCTGCCATATTTATCAGAAACTAGTTATTTTATCATGTTTCTGTTAAGTTTTTTAAAATGATATTGAATTTTATTGATTTTATGTTTTTAAATTAAGAACTTTAAACAAATAGAAAATGACTGCATAGATCCTAATTATGATTCTTTTTAAAGTGATTAAAAATATTTTTTGAGTGCTTAAAAAGTACTTTAAAGGTGCTTATTTTTTGTTGAAAAATCTGGCTACGCACCCTAAAATAAAATATTGTTTATTATGCTGGGCATGTGTAGGGTGCAGCAATGTATTTTGATAAAGGTAGGATCGCAATCAGTAATCTACACAGTAAGTCTTTTTTTTTTTTCTCAATTATTGTCATCGTAAATAATTTACTGGATTATTGTTTCATACATTTATTTTGATTGAGCTTTGGTGTTTTTGAAACGGGAGAAAATCTGGGTTTTAAGTCTTATGATTTTATTATTACAATCATTTTTAGAAGCTTTGTAATAAATTTATTTTATTCACATTAGTTAACATTTCTGCAACACAATACTCACGCACACTGATCAAAGGTATTTCAGTTTCTTTTTTATACAGTAAAACCTACTAAGTTTATGTTATGTCTAAATTGACCTCTTATCTAGAACTAAATTCATCCTATGTTGAAATAGAGGACAAAACTTTTGTAACTCATCCATCTTCCTATTTTCTTCTTCTTTTTTTAATGAAAATGAATTTTTAAGTCTGGAATATTCAGTTTTTAGAACGTATATATAAAAAAAAAAATTACCTAAAATAGTTCACAGAATTAAATTATTTGACTTTTTAGTTGGTTATAAAATAAAATTTATTTTATAAGGGAAAGGAAATTGGCATTAAGAATTATTGTTTTAATAAATAAATTTTGTAACACAAAAAAAAAAGAAAAAATGAAATTAAAATTGATGTAAGTTAAATTTTTTTATGAATAATAAATAACATTACTAGTGATATATCTATATTTTTTTCATTTAAGCTTATATGTAATTTATTATTATTACTTTTAGCACATTTTAATTCATTTTGATATTTAATTAAACTTTTTAACTGAATAGTTGTCAATTGAAAATCTAGTTACAAATTTTAAAATAACTTTAAGTAACTTTTTTATCTTTACTGGTCTCTTAAGTAACTTTTTTTTATCTTTACTGGAAATAGGAATTAACAGATAAACATAGAAATTTATACTATCTGAGTCAACTACTATAGTTATGCACTGCAATGGTCTGCTTATATAGTACTGTAAATTGCACTAAATTGAAGTGAAATACAGCTGACAAATTTATAAAAAAATTAGCCATTGACTTCTTTAAAATTTAAATTATGTTTATTTCTTAACGTATAGATGTATCTGTAATACGGTTTCTTTTATCCACATTTATGTTTTTACATTTCAACACATGTTTTCTGTTTGTGTATATTCTGAAATACATTAAAGGTTTAAGCATGTAGAATCATGTATTCAGATTAATTTCTGTTTTAAGGGGATTTTAACACCACTCCAGATTGACACTTGGGACCTGGGTGGATTGATAAATGCAGGCCAGACCTGCTGATTACAGAGTCTACATATGCTACTACTATTAGAGACTCAAAACCTAGAGAAGAGATTTTTTGACCAAAGTACACAGCTGTGTCGAAAAATGTGGTAAAGTAAGTTTACAACTTCCTATTTTCTTAATTATCTTCAGTGTTGTAGATGTTCATCATTGAAATTTATCTTATTCTCCTATTAATTAACATGAAATTACAATAACTCTTTGTTATATTGTGCCTTCCAAGGGTCTAAAATGAATCAAAGTTTAAAAGCGCATAAGACAATGCCTGTTAGGCTGAACTTATAAACTGTTTTGTTTTCAGTAAAAACATTTGCCTCAATCTTTATTACCAGGTCAATCACTCAGTTATAACCAGGAAAGAGGTTAAATTGGTTCTATTACGTAAAAAATTTTGCTTGTTCATTTGTGTCATGCGTGCAAAGTTTTTCGATACAGAATAAGATTGAAGCAAATATTTATATTTTGGGTATAAACTTGAGTAAACTGTTAACTTTGTTGTATTTATTATCATCTTTGGTACAGCAATCCACTTTTGCCTTTTCTAGAACATTTTCTCATGTTGTGCTTCTAGTTACCAAGTCTTGCCAGTTCCTTTTAGGCAGAGCTTTCCTGATTCAAAGTATTCTCTGATTGTTTTAAAATCCGCATTAACAGAGTTCAGCCATCAAAGTTCTGGACGTTTTCTAGCTCTGATACTAATTTGTGTTTAAATGTTTATTCGTGAGTTTTTGAAGTAGGTGAGTTTTTATGAGGTTTTCGTTTTGTGCCTCCCCTAGGCACTGCCTGGTTTGTCTCTGACATTGCCACGAGTTTATCTACCACAGGCATGTATCTAGGGATCGTCTACATAAACAAATTGCAGCACCGCGCTAAGGAGGGAACACTGTTGTTGCATTGTAAAATAAAGAAGCCTAGATATGTCTTAAGGTAGCCTAGAAGCCTAAATAAAAAAAGTCTAGATTTGTTTTGTAATGGAAAATAGCATAAAGAGAATACAGTGAAACCTCCTGTTATGGACACTCCTGCAAAACAGACGCCTCTCAATACGGACATATTTTTAATTCCCCGGGAATCTTCTATGAATAAACCATTATGAATATTCTCCGCAAAGCGAACACTCCCGTAACCGGACGCGGACAGTCATTTTAGCCCTGAAACGTTATTTTCCATCTCTTCAATCCGGACACTACTTTTTCAAAATTTGAAAGAAGAAAAACTATTTCTGTTTTAAATTGCACGGGGGGAAAATGCAACTTTTCGCAATTTTTAAAACATGCAAATTTTTTGCCTTATCCATAACTAAAAATATTGTTAAGCTATTTCACTACTGATCAATCTTTCTCCTGTCACCTTGCCTTATCATTGTAAAGAAAGGAGAGAAAATGATACTGCTCTTCTGAAATAATTCTGACAGTTGCATCTTTTGATCTTTTCATCTGGACCACACAGGTTATGAGAGCCCTCTAGTTGAAATGACATCTTAAATGCTTTCAATGCTTCTCCCCCATTGAAAATTTCTTTAATTTTCTTAGCGATTTGAGGACAGCTGAGGTAAAAAAGAAAACAGAAATATAATCTTTGATGTGTTTATATAAATGAAAGGCTTATTCAGACACTTGATAGCTGATCAATTGTGAATAATCAACTCCATAGGTTCTCATAACTTAACTGTGAATCATGGGAGGTTTACTTTCAAGAAGGTATTAACCATGTTCCCTGTCAATGTAAAGGGAGTTAAACTTAATAACTTAAACCGAATGAGGACTGAAAGCTCCTATTCGGTATCATACATCTGACTCGAGTATCTATGCTAATCGGTAAATTATATCATTTATCTGTAACTACATCTAGAATTTTGTATTTATATCAAACTTCTTTATATATTCTTTTTTTATTTTTCCTAAAGTTTAAATAAATGTTTTTGTAGATAGTTATTGTAAATTATTTAATTATTTCTACATCTTTGAAAATATTCTAAAAGCAATTAACAGTGTTGTGTTTCGTTATTAGGGTACACTTCCCGTAAGCGGACAACTCTCATAAACTGACAATTTTTTCGGTCCCTTGAAAGTGGGTTTAACGGAGGTTTCACTGTACTTATTTTTAATATAATGTTAATAAAAGTGACAAAGTTTAGAGTTTTTCCAATATTTCTACAATTAAAGTCAGTGCACAATGTTTTATCATAGTGCGTAGCATTTTTAAAAAGTGCTTAAAGGTGCTTATTTTGAATTTTCGTTTTTTAAAAACCCTTAAAAGTGTTTTTAAAAAGTGCTTAATTTTACCTTTTCGAAAATGAGATTTTTTTTTTTACCATGTCTTTTTTCGCTACGTATCATGCAAAATCAAGGTTGACACATTATTCTATTCAACGCTTTCACAATTCATTCAACCGCAATCCATCTCGGGTACCGTCGATCCATAAAGTATCATAGTGCCAATCATGTTGCATATTTGTTTAAATTTTTGGGAGTGTGCATGTGGGCTGAGCTGAATTCGGTGAAATTCTTGTACTCTCGTGTGCAACTCTACTGCAGTTTGCAAGGTATTCTCAATTTCAGACTTCATTTTCCACTCTCTGAAATTGAACCAAGAAATCTCTCGATCTTTTTAGGGTGGCTAATATAATCAAGAAAAGAGTTCTTTGTCAGAAACTAGTTATTTTATCATGATCATGTAAAGTCTTTGAAAATTCTTTTGCATTTTATTAATATATATAGAAAATTAAAAATATTTGAGATATTTGGCTAAGCACCCTGTTTACTTATAGCTGTGTGTTCAAAATTTTTTTCGGTTTATTTCAGTTCGGTAAAAATGGTTTAGAAAAGCCTAATTTAAAAAGGTTACAATAGATGTGTGTCTTGGTGGCAATAGATACAAAGTGATAGGTATCATATCTTTAAAAACAATTATGTGTTGTTTTTTTTAAAAATTTGTTTATAAATACAAAAAACCCTCCTATTTAGTAGTTAAAAATCATTTAGTTTTAAAGAATTTCAAGTTTGAATATATTTTAAAGCCAAAATTTCTTTTATTTTTAATACATTTTTAAACATTTCCATTTAAACAACTACTACTTGTTTAATGGATGATACTAATTACTTAACCGTAGTAAATGCCCACATGAAAGACTAGTGTCTACAGAAGTTCTTAAGATAGCATATATTGCAGTTAAATAATAGAAGTGGAATGAAGAATCATTGATCATAAGTTGTTTTTTTTTTATCATAAAAAATACTTCAATAACAAATCTTTGATTCTTAAAAGAAGATGTCGTCTTTTGATTTTTGAAAGAAGTTTATCAGCATTAAATTACTTACATAAATTATGGGGGGATTGACAGAATAAAAAGTTTCTATTACAGATTTTTGAGTTTTATTTTTTTATTCGAATAATGAATATATATATATATTTGTGGATGTAATCGTGTGAGCTGATGAAGAGATTATATCCTTTCTTTATTTTGTTTTACGGATTTTTAATATTTTTTTCCCCTCCATTTTTTCTCACTTTTTTAGCTTATTTTATGAGTTCTATATACTTGCAGCTTATGCGCAGTTAATATAACTTATTAATTTTCTTCGTTTTTCTCTTTATTTTTTTGTGCTATGTTATAGTGATCATATTTAATGCAGCTTTAGCGTTTGATATTATCTACTATTAACTTACTTTCGTTTTCATTTTGCTTCCGTTTTGTTCGGTTTTCTAATTTCATGTGTTTTGGGCATTGCTCTTTGAGCCTAATTTTTGGATTTCAGTAACAATCGCTGTAACAATCGCTGCCATTTCTACCGTATTGTATTGAAGTTCACAATTCATGTCAGTGTTTAAAAAATCAGATGCCCTTCAATTTGCAGAAGGCATACCGAAATGACTGAGTGGCAAGTTGGCAATAATAATGCAAAGATCCTCAATAGCCATCTGTGCTTCTTTGTACATAACATCGCTGAATGCTATCATTAGATCGTTGCAACGTCTGCGATGTTGATCGAATCAGTCATCGAATCTTTGTGATTATCCCATAACGTTTCTATACGGGCCGGGAAACATGTAGTTAATACTATAGCAAATAGTAGACAAATTTGCTTTGCAGTACAGTTTAATGTTGCTTCAGCAAGCATACATTCCCACTGGTTGTCGTCTTCCAGCAAGGTGTGCATCTTTATACGTTGGAGGCTGATGTCCATCGACTTTCCGTGTATCTTGAAATGACAATGAGCCGGTGGCGTTAACCAACAGCAGTTGAAAATAAAAGCACTCAGTCTGCCTTGGATTGACTGTAAATACTCTTACATCTGAGTAGTGTAATGTCGTGCAAAGGCACCAAAAGCATCCGCACGATTACACAATTCAAAAAATTCGGTGAGTGTAGTTTTTGGTGGATTTATAGTTCGGTCAATCACTGTCTCATTCGTGAAATATACGTTCTGACCGTTTTCAAGATGGACGGCTAAATGAATAACGGTTGAATCCCGTTCGTGAATTGGGAAACCAAGGATACGCCAAACAGCTTCATTGGAGCTGATGTGCCAGCCAATTTGGTACAGCGTTATTTCATCGTTGTTATTCACTGGAAGAGCAGTCACATTGGTATTTTCAACTCAAAATACTGCCATATCACTGCCTTTATTCACATACTTATATTTGCAAATATATTTGATGCTCTTCTTTTAAGGGTGAGCATAAGTATTAGAGTTTAATATGACTTGTTGCAACGTGCGTGAATATTATTTTTGATTTATTATGTTTCTATGTCTAGTTTGGATTTGAATATGATTAAATAAAGATATATTTAAAATATACATTAAATTTGTTCAAAAAATGAAAAAAATTAGTTATAAACAGGGTGTCTACCCATCTGGAAAAGTCAGGGAAATTTTTTGTTCTGGAAAAGTCAGGGAAATGTCAAGGAAATTTATATTTTTCTTAGAAAAACCTGGAAACTTTCTGAATAAAAAGATGTAAAAAAAATTTCATTGAAAAACAGATTTGTATGAAAATGAAATTTCTTTTCATTTTTTTTTAAGTGGTAAAAGAAACCACTTTTCTTTAAGCAGTTCTTCCTCCCTCCCTTTTGTTCACAACTATGAATTCCAGTCTCCCTTGGGAGTGGGACTATCCCCCAACTTCAGTTGTTTATCCCCTTTCTCCTTCCCTCCCTCAGACAGTTATAAGCAATGGTGGGTGTGTCAATTGTAGGTGTGTCAAGCAACTTTAGGGGTGGTGGGTTCTTCAATTAACAATGAAAAGCTGCTTAGTTCTTACTTACCTATAAAAGATGAACTATTCCAAATAAAGGTAAACTAGTTTTTAGGTTGTATTGCTAAATTTTACTGCTTAGGTGGTTATTTGGTTTGTAGAAATTTTTTAATCTTTTTTTAGTAAAAATCTGTTTTTGGTCTGGAAAATGTCTTTAAGGAAAACTGTATTTAATTCTGATTAGTGTGATGAGAAACTTAACACTAACTGGTCAAAATGGCTGAAACCTCATGAAAAAAATCCATGTGCTGCTATATGTTCAGCATGTAACAAAACTATTTCTTTGAGCAATATGGGAAGACAAGCCATTATAAGTCACGAAAAAGAACCAAAGCATCAGAAAAATATTGGATTTAAAAATTCTTCAAATATGCTTATGCAGTTGTAAGAAAACCTGCAATTAGTTCTTCGGTGCATGGAACTCCAGGATCAATGCCTTCAACCATTTCTTCAGTGCCTGTGAGTACAGCATCAATGCCTTCGACCAGTTTTTCAGTGCCTGTGATAGCAGAGTCAGTGCCTTCGACCAGTTCGTCAGTGCTTGTCAATACAGAGTCTGTGGAAGGAAATTCTTCTAAAGGTTCTAAAAAAATGATAGATAAGTACTTCCTCAATGACCAAGTAAGTAAAGCTGAAATAATATGGCGTCTTCGCACAGTGATGACACATTCCTCTTATCGCTCAAATTCAGACTTGTCTGATATTTTTAAAATGATGTTTCCTGATATTGACATTGCTCAGAAATTGAAGCTGAAAAAAGACAAGACATCATATACAATTTGTTTTGGATTGGCTCCTTTTTTTAGAGATGAATTAATCGCTGCTCTTTCATCTTTAGATTTAGAATCATGCGTTGTATGTTTTGATGAATCATTAAACAAAGTTGTCCAGAAAGGTCAAATGGACATACATGTCAGGTTTTGGCAGAAAAATATTAATACTGTTGTAACACGTTATTTGACATCTGTTTTCCTAGGGCATTCGGATGCAGAATCTTTATTTAATGCTCTGAAAAGTTCTATACCTGATCCTGTTATGAAGAAAATACTTCAACTCTCTATGGATGGCCCGAATGTGAATCTAAAGTTGCATTCATTACTACAAAGTGATTTGCAGGAGCAATCTGGCTCTAAATCTGTTTTGAATATTGATTCTTGTGGTTTTCATATTGTTCATGGCGCTTTTAAGACAGGACATAAATGTACATCCTGGGATTTAAATAAGTTTCTCTATGCCTTCTTTAACTTGTTTAAAGATTCACCTGCCAGACGTGCTGATTTTGTGCATTTTACAAAAAGTAATGTCTTCCCCCTGAAATTTTGTTCTATTCGTTGGGTCGAAAGTTCAGCTGTGGCACAGAGGGCTTTAGAGATTTTGCCACCATTAAGAGTCTTTATCCAAAAGGTAGAAGCTGAAAAGATAGAACCAAAGACTTATGACACAGTAAAATCAATGCTAAAATGTACTGAGCTGTTAGAGGCAAAATTATGCTTTTTTATTTCTGTGTCATCAGAAGTTTGCGGCTTTTTAATGAGGTTCCAGACTTATAAACCAATGGCACCTTTCTTGTATGAAGAAATGTACTTGATGCTTAGCAATTTAATGAGGAGATTTGTTAAAAAATCTGTTATAGAGCAGAATGATTCTGCAATGAAGTTAATGAAAGTAGATGTCACCCAAAAATGTAACCTTCTACCAATTACAGACTTGGACATTGGATTTGCAGCCAGGCGTAGTCTTAAAGAAAGCAAAGCCACAGCTGCTGCTAAGTCTATTTTTAAGAAGGAGTGTCTCTTATTTTTACAAAAAATGACTCTAAAATTGATGAAAAGGAATTTGCTGCGCTTCAAGCTTGTGAGAGGCATAAGTGGTCTGTCCCCAACAATTATATCTGTTTCAAATTCATCTTGCATTAAAAAGATAGAAATGGCTTTGGATTGTTTCGTTGATTGCAATCAAGTGTCAGCAGTCACTGCTGATAAAGTAAAATCAGAATTTTCTAAGTTTATTGAAGACTATCACGTTAAAAAAGAAATGTCGGAATTTAAGCGTGAGAGTGGAAGATTAGATGTCTTCTATTCTTCATTGATGGCTGAAAGCACAAACTATCAAAACTTGTTCGTATTCATTAAAAATATTTTAATTATGTCTCACGGAAATGCTGCTTTCGAAAGTGGTTTCAGTATTAATAAAGCTTTGCTTATCGAGAACATGCAAAAAAAGTCAGTAGTTGCTTTAAGAACTGTATACGAGGGTATTAGTAATGCTGGAGGTTTATTTAAGATACATGTAACTAAAAAGATGATACTTGCAGCAAGAAATGCTCATAGTTGCTATCATGAAAAGCTAAAAGCGAAAAAACTTATGGAGAAAGAATCAGAGGAACTAGCAACTAAGAAAAAGAGGGCTGCTGAGGAAATAAAAGAACTTAAAGTAAAGAAAACAAAAATCCAACAAGAAGCAGAGAGACAGTTAGCTGAACTTGATGGCATGATAAAGGATCTTAATCATTAATTTTATTTTTATTGTGATTTTTAACAAATTCAGATTTTGTCTTTGTTTATAAAAGTAGATGTAGTTGAGGGGCAAATTGAAAATATTTTGTAAAAAGAAATTTGAATAAAGTTTTTGCCTTTCTATTACTAAAGTATTTAAATCTTTTTTTGTGTTTTTTTAAATATAAGAATTTTATTTTTGTTTAAAAAAATTTTATTCTTTAATTTAAATTCCTTTTTAACAAATAGGGTTATGGCTTAAGTTATTATGCTTGAATGTGTAGGAAGGAAAGGAAATTTTAAAAAATCAATTTAAAAAGTGTTATTTTAAATGTTTTGCTTGGTTTTTAATTTCAAATATAAATTATATTCAATTATCAATATCTGAGAAGTGATTTTTTTTTTAGAAAATTAATATCTTTATGGCTCTAATTCCCTAAAGGGAAACCTGGAAATTTCTTGATTGGCGTATGGAAAAGTCAGGGAAATAAAAAAAAAATTTTGAGTAGACACCCTGTATAAACCTATTCTCAGACCTACTAAATATACATATAAAATTTCATCAAAATCAGTCAAGCCGTTTCAGAGGAGTATAAACACTAAAACTGTGACAAGAGATTTTTATATATAAGATATATATTCATAAATACTTGAACTATTATAATTGTGCTACTAGATTGTTAATAAAGAGGTGTAAACTTGTATGAAGTATGAATTTTTTTCAAATCCATTTTACTCATAAATTTCTTTCCTTTATTATTATTTTTTATAAGTGTCAATTGCAATAATTTTTATTATTAAAGTGTGACATTTTCCCAGAAATTAATGTAATGTAATATACCGAGATTTTGGTGTTTACTTAATGCGTAACACATGCGTGATATATTACTAAGTTGTGTTTTTTAAGGTATGTCAATAGAAAATGTGAGTGGTTTTGTTTCCATTATTTGTCAGAAATGAATGTTTGGTGTTGAGCAGTATAGGTTAAATTCCAAATATTTGTATTGCATCTCTAATTTAGTAGCAGCAATTATTGAGCAGAATCTTGTATCTATTTACAATTTAAAAACTTCTTGAAAAGGTTTTTAGCAATTTTTTCATTAACAGGACCCTATTTGCACAAATTCACAAAAGCAGGACCCTTGTTGAAAAGAATGTGATTTAACGCGTATTTTATATCCACAAATTATGCATAGTTTTTTCACAATTTTGCAAAAACAGGACCATTCACAAAATGTCTGGACAGACCCCTGAATCATAATTAGCAAGTTCGAACTAACATGCTTATATTTTTATGACTTTCATAAGTCTCGTTATAACCTACATTTTCAATGCTACCTATTTCTCCAAATTTTCTGCAAGATTTTATATTTTTATAATTTTTATATTTAAAGCGAAAGCAAATCTAGTTCGGCAATGATCCCCTACGATATTTCATTATTTAATTCCTAAATTTAATTTAGAATAAATGTAACCATAACTTAGTTTGTAAGTGATTTTTCAATTCTCATCTCTTGCCCTTTAAGAAAATCGATCTTGCAAAGAGCATAAATTGTCAAAAATGCATTTTAATATGATGAACCTTTTCCTTGTACTCAATTGTGGCCAAGTAAGGGGCTACTTTATTTTAAGTGACTTTTTTAGAAATTATGTATGTGTTGAAAATATTTGTTTAAATCAAAATTGTTCATATTTTTTTGTAGTTAATTATGCCAGGTTATTGTGTATCTGGAACGATTGGTCATAAAGTCATTAGCGGTACCAAAAAAATTGAATTTAAAAATCGCCAGATTTATTAACTTAGTTGTTAGTTTTAATAAATTTATGATCTGAAGTTCTGTTCATGATATGAATGTTTTAAACAGGTAGAGGTTAAAATGTCTGTACAGTATATATCGTTCAGTGCACATGCTGATGCTAAAGGAATCGTGCAACTAATTCAGCATTGTGAACCATCTAAAGTCTTGCACGGAAAAGCTTCAAAAATGAGTTTCTGGCAGAGAAAATCACCCAAAAACTTGGTATAAAATTGCATTTAAGTTCTAACATACAAAAATATAATTAGAAATTTTTTTAAAGCGTATATAGAGGCATTTTTTAATAGTTTTGCGAACTGTCCTCCTCCATTCAGATGCTTTATTTAAAAGAAAGTTTAAGATTATTAAGAAAAGTAGTTTCTTCATTGCTTTGATTGATAGCAATGCTATTTAACAGCATGTAGTTTTATTCTGAGAGATAAATTTGTAGTTATCAGATTTGCCAGCAATGCTAATTTATCCTGATTCATTAAAAAATCTCCAGATTTTTGTATATTTTATGAAGTTTCCTAAAAATTAACAATGGAAAAAAAATTCTTTGAAATGTTTTTTTTATTTTGCTTATTGTTTGTGTAAGATTTTATTTTAATAATTCTAAGTACAAATTAGAAAAAAAATGAAAAACTATCAGATTGAATTAATACTGTAAAATCTTCTGCATTTTCAACCAAAATGACTTCCAATCGAAAATAAATTGGAAAAAATTATGTGTCCTAATGTTAGAAATTCTGAAACTGTTTTAAAACTTATTTAAATTATCTTTAAGTTTGAAATCAAAACATTAAGAGCTTAAAATAATGTGGTATTAATCAAGGTGACAACGTTTTAAATTTTTAAACATTTAAGAACTAGAAAAATTACATTTAAGAGTTAGAAAATTTGAAGAACTAATCCATACTGAATCACATCTCTGTATATTACTCTGAAATTCTTTTTTTTAAACTATTGAAATATTTTGTTTTGATTTTTCTTTTTTAATGTTTTAAGGTAAAGAATGTTTTGTGCCAGCAGATAGTGAGACCATTTCCTTTGATACACCAATATCTGTGCAAGTTGATACTGCACTAAATCTATTGACGAAGCAACACATTGTAGAAGGAGGTAAATTACAAGTTAAATATTTTTCGTAAATGAAATTTTATAAATGTAAAGTTCTCCTTTATGTGCTTTATTTTGGAAATACGAATTTAAATTACTATATTAATGAAGAGAGATTCATGTAAGATGTTTATTTATTTATACTTTTTTGTCCAAAACCTTAAATTTTTTACATTTAATCCTGCAAACATAAATAAATTAACAAAATTTTATATTAATGAAATTCTTATGCATTAAGAATTTTAAATGTAATCATTATAGTATTAAAAAAAATATATTAATATTATTTTTTATTTATCTTTTATTAATAAAACTTTTTCCTTTTTTAGTATATATTTTTCTAATACAAATACTTTGGTTTTGTCCAAAAATAGAGAATTCTTGTTTATTCATAAAATATTCCCCATTCAATTCGAAAAAGTTATATTTCTCAGATCTATAGCACACAACTATTCATTTGGATTGCAAGCTTACACACATTGCACTAGTTTAAACCTTTCATAATGTATACTTTGAAATACTTATTAGAAAACTGTAAACTTTTTTTTTACACATAAATGAATATTGATTGTAGTTGGTACCTCTGAGTTCTGTTAAAAATACATGACTATTTCTATTATTTTCTATATTTAATCATTTGTGATCCGGCTCAATTTTGACTCAGGGGTTTTGAATTTTCTGAAAGTGTAGTTCTAACATCTGAATGTGAAATGGTTAACCTTGGAAATAATAATGTTGATTGGACTAATTTGCAGAACTTTTAAATTTTTGTTTAACTTCCACAGTGCACAATTTTGTTGTTATGTCTAAAAATATTGAAGCTGGTAATTTTTTAATTAAGTGGGTTTAAGCAATATTAAAGCCATTTTACATTAATGGAATTAACATCTTGAATTTAAGAACAAATCATCTCAACAAAGCAGTTTTAGTTGAACTTTTAATTTATTATAATTTGTGTGTTATATCATTTTTTCCCATTGATTTAACTAGATAGTAATTAATTTTATATCCTTCTAGTAGGAATAAATTCAGCAGATATAAATTATTTTTCACTAAAAGCAATGTTAAAATTTAGTATTTAAAACAAATAGTTTTGTTGTCATTTCTTATTTAAATGTCTTAGCATTTCACCTTTGGTTATGTTAGTGTAGAAAATTTTCCTCAGTTGAATGAACAAAAAATGATCACACAATGAACAAAACATGTTCATTGAATAACAAAACTGATTTTTAACTAGCAAAAACATGTGATAAGACAACTTAGACTAATTGCATAGGTGTTGAAAGGAAATATTTACCTTCGTGATATTTTTTTTCCGTTTGTAATGTTCAATTTCCAAATAGCTAATAAAACCTTATAATAACTATAAAACCCCCTCAGAAGAAGTATAATCATTGCATAAGGAATGTCAGCTGATCTCATCTCTAAATAAAATCAGGTGTGAAATGACCAAGTTTGAAATCATTTTTGTTTTTTTTTTTCATTGTATCATTTCAATCATTTGTAATAATTAATATAAAAACATTTAAAAAAACTTATATTATTTTTAAATGCAGGGAATTATTTTAAAATTTGAAATTTGAGAAATTTTGTATTTTAAAAAAAAATTTAGTTGTTAGTTGTCAAAAAAATTGACTTGATTATAAAAATGTATTGATTGATTTTTTTAAATAAAATTTTTTATTAAATTTGAAAAAAAAAAATTTAAACTCTGCAAATTAGGTCACGAGGAAAAGTTTTTCAGAGTATTGTATCATTGTATCATTTCAATCATTTGTAATAATTAATATAAAAACATTTAAAAAAACTTATATTATTTTTAAATGCAGGGAATTATTTTAAAATTTGAAATTTGAGAAATTTTGTATTTTAAAAAAAAATTTAGTTGTTAGTTGTCAAAAAAATTGACTTGATTATAAAAATGTATTGATTGATTTTTTTAAATAAAATTTTTTATTAAATTTGAAAAAAAAAAATTTAAACTCTGCAAATTAGGTCACGAGGAAAAGTTTTTCAGAGATGACAGAAAAGATTGTGCCCTCTATACTAAAAACTCATTTTAATGACCAAACCATCAGTAAATTTGTTTTAAATTGTATCTTAAGTATAGAGCAAAATGAGAAAGTTTTGCCCCTGGCCAGTGGTCTTTACATTTTTTACAGTGGCCACTTTTTAAAACATGTCGCTACTAAAAATTAATGAAACTACTGATATTACTAATGGGGGTTTACCATATTTAAAGAAATGCTTAAAATATGGTAAACATTTCAAGAGTCATTTCATAATATTATTACCGTCATTCAACAGCTGAACAAATGTTTGGGTTTACGACTACTGATGTTCCACTCCGTAGCCTTGTAATTTTAAACCCAATCCTGAAGACTCCTGGATCAACTATTGGGAGAAATTTGTCTTCGTGGAGGACTTTTTGATTGAACTAACCAGCATTTGCGTTACATGGAGATGAAGACAACAAGAACCTCTCACGGTTAGCCTGACAACAAAGGGACATATGATCCGTCTACCACTAAGGATATTTCACGTCAGCACTGTGGTTGGTGCAAGCGGGGTGCGGATTCGTATTGACCAGCCATCTGTGAGATTCGAACCCAATTCACCTCATTGGAAGGCGAACATTAAATCATCCCCTGAGCCATCACGGCTCTACAAGGTTCATTTGTAGAATGCAGAAACTATCGTGAAATAAAGTAATTTTCAGAATATTATAAAATATTCATATTAATTTCATACTTATGAAAAAAAGCTACTAAATAATTACAAAATGCACAGAGTATATTTTCTACAAAAAAAAGTGACGAACATGTGGCTCCTGGTAGGTCATATTTTTATCAGCATTCGTTATATTTAGTTACCTTGTGATCAGGGGTGACTATTAATTTGTACTATACTCTCAAGGCAGAAAAAATAAAAAAGTTTAAAAAAAAGAAGAAAAAAATTTGAATTTCAAAATTATTGAAATTTTTGAAATGAATAGTAAATACTAAAATTATTCATCAGTGTTTCAGTTTTTGGTTTTTTTTTTTAAATTTCTGTAGCATTTAATTGCTTTGTTCTTAATGTTATGACTCATTTAAATGAAAATATTATATTGCAACGTATGTAAATATACCATATGATTCTCAACCATTAATATACCATATAATCTTCATAATATACCATATATATTCATAAATGTACCATAATATATTCATAAATATATCATATGATCTTCAACCTATATACTCCTTTTATAATCAAACAACCTTCTTTTTCAAATACATTTGGCCAGAGAAAATATTCGTTTGAGCAAAGCTTTTCAAGTGAAAGTCAACAGAATTTTCTAAAATGATTTTAAATAGAAAAACTTAAGTTGATAAACAATAATTTGTATGTGTTATAATAGGTTAGATTATAAAAATGATTTTTTTTTTATACTCTTCTTAGCTGTCACAACTACTGCCAAAATAAAAAATATGTTGCATGGAATACTCGTGATGAATAATAACGTAAGTTTTCAATTTTATTTCACAATTTTCATTTTGCTTTTTGATTGATCTGAAATTTTTATACTGCCTTATTTTTTGTCGATTCTAAAATTTTCTCCAATTTTCGCAAGTTATAAATCAGAAAAGAAAGATATATTTTTAGATTATCAGGGTGGCCACCCACCTGGAAAACCTTGAAAACCTGGAATTATCAGGGAAATTTTTTTATACTGGAAAAAACCTGGAAAAATCAGGGAAATTTGGATAAGAACCTGGAAAAATCAGGGAGTTTTAAAGAAAAGCTGGAAATTTTTTCTTCACTTTTTTTAATTTCCCTAATTTAAATTATTTATTAATTTTCTTAATTTAAATTATTTTACTATCCCACTTTTTTAGACGGAAAAGTATAACTAAACAGTTGAAATATCAACTTTGCGATACTTTGCGCACATCAAATTTTGCTCCATTATAACCCTGCTAAACTAAAATGCCACGTAAAACTCTCCCATGGTTGATAAACGAATCGAGAAATCTTTGACTTCTAGAGGACTATGGGATTGTGCTGTTTAGGAAAGGTGAAGATGTGCAAAAAAAAAAAAAAAAAAATGCACATAAAGATTGAGAAATAAATATTTTTGTGATATGATCACCAAATAACAACCTTGTTCAGCATTGTTCGCATCCTTTTCCAAAAAATAGCGAAATAGTATTGTGGGATACCACGTGATGGAGGCGGAGCCAAGTGCCAACTTCTGGTGAACGAACTGTACTTTCTAATGTTGTCTATTGTTTTATTACGACAACTAGCCAGTTTTAAATGATAAAAGAAAATATTATAGAGTTAGGAAGTACAAATTAAAATTTAAATTTGTTATTTTAAGTTTGTTACAAAATGTATATTTTATTATAATAAGTTTGATACAAAATTGCAAATAAATAAAAAATTAATGAAAAATAATTAAGTAAAAAAATTAAAGCAATAGATAATTTTAATTCTGAAATCCGAAAACTATATTTTTAAGTTAAATATATTATTTTCTCTATATGTTTAAATTTTTTAAAAATGAATGTTTTACCAAAACATTAAAAAGAAAAAACAAAATCTTGCCAAATTGTTAAAATAAATTTAGTCTACTTATTTTTCAAGATGATATGTTAAAAAAATAACATTTTAAATAAAATACTTTAAAATATTGACACTTTTCTTGTACTCATCTTACTTTTTATGAGAAGAAAAAAAAAAGCACGCTAACCTGGAAATTTCAAGATTTTTACCTGGAAACCCTGGAAAAATGAGGGAAATTTGAAACCTGATTAGAGTGGCCACCCTGATTAAGCATTTTTCTCATATAACTGATTATTTAAAGAAAATTCAGTGTGTTGTTTGTTGACAGTAATATTAATGTTACATATTGATTTGAATCTTCTGTAGTCTCCTGTGATTCTTCTGTTTGTCCCTTAAAAATAATTGTAAATATAGATTTTGTGTTGTTGTTATGGTGGTCAAGCCTGCTTGGTGAAACCAAGCTAGTTTGAGAAAGAGGGTGCCTTTCTTTTTTTCGGTGGCAACATCTATGTCCAAGAACATGACTTCAGCCTCACACATGTCACAGCTCATTTTACAGGCATGACCCATTTATCATTCATTCATCTATAGATTGTAATTTTGACCTAAACCAGAGAACAATCAATCTCCAATTCAGGTATTGATTTGTTATGGGAGCGTGGAGGATTTTGTGACGTAACATATTTATCGTGCACCAGTTAATATTTACTACATAGGAAATCTTCGGCTGATGGAGATTCAACCTTTTGGACATAGCCCAATGCCCTACAAACTAGGTTATCTCAGCCTAGATAATTTTTTTTTTTACTTGTGTTAATGCTTAAATATGTAAAAAATTGTAGTGTCATATTAGTTAATAAGATTGCCTGGTTTTAGGCTATTTTTTTTAAATAGATTAGTACTACTGTTACATTTGTTACTATATCAATAGTACTATTGTTATGTGATAAATTTTTAACTTCTCATTATACGTTTAACTAACCAAGCATGTAATTAATTTAAATATAAAGTTTTAGCATTTTAATTTTAAGTTCTACTATTTTTCTTTCTCAAATACATACTTGCCAAGTCTCCAGTTATTTAACGAAGACACCTGTATTTTACGTCTATCTCTTGTTTACCGGTATATTCTCAAATTTCTCTGTATTTGTTAAAGAAATTTGAAGAATAATAAGATTTATATACATATTTTTGACTTCACACTAAATGTAAGCGCTTATATAATTTCCAGTTTTGAATTTCTCTTTTTGCTTGATGGAACAAAATTTTACTAATAGCCTAAAAAATGTCGCAAGTAAAATCTCTGTTATTTTATTTCTTTAATGTTGGCAGGTATGCTATCCTATGTACTTAGATTTTATAACTTGGTAATTACTTGGGTTAATATCTGAGATTCATAAATACCTGTGTATTTATGAATTTTATTGAAAATTTAATGATCATGTTCTTTTGGGTGTTACAAAATTATATATATTTAAGGTACAATTGTGTTTTGCTTACATTGCCAATAGTTGATTCATTATTAACTTTGAAGAAAAACTCATTCAATTGACCATATAAATTATTGAAATCATTGAACTTTAGTTTTTATTTCAGAGAAGCTATGGTTTAATCATTCTGAAATTTACATTTTGATTCATACTTCCTATTATTTTTGGTTCCTGATCTCGGATATATATTTTTAAAATGTAAAATATTTTTCAGATTTTAAGTATTTATTTTAGAAAATTTATCATACAAAACTTTCGCTGCTTATGAATATTATTCATTCCTTCTCGGCTCCATATTTAGTTGTGCTGTGATGATATCTGAACTATTATGCTTATTGTGTTAATTTAAATTGGTGGTAAATTTTTGAGTCTTTATGTAATTATTAGTATTTGATTAAAAAGTATAGAACTTAATTTGAAATAGATTTTCAATAGAGTGAAAATATATGCTAATGCTAGCATGCGTGTCAAGTTTAATAGTTTGTTATGCTTCTTCTTTTCTTTTCTTTTTTTAAAAAAAGCCTCTTCTTAAGAACTACTCTTTTTCTACGTATAAAAGATGTTTAATTAATTGCTTATCTCTAAACCAAGATTGACATATATTATTTATTACATGAAATATAATAAATAAATAAAATATATAAGTTTTACTATACCTAATGTTTTTGACACCTGAAATTTATTTATACTTCAAGCAATGAAAAATTATTATTATTTTCTTTTGTTATTTAAATTTATAAAATTGATTTGGAGAAAGATATTTTTAATGAATTAAATGATTAATTATTTAATAAGGCATGATTTTGAGTCTGATTAGGATATAGCAAGTGAGATTGATAGCAAAAGCATGCATATATTTATAATTTATCTGAGCTAAATTTTATTTGAAAATATATTTTATTCCTGACTGATATAACTTTAAAATAATATCTGATAGATTAAGAATTCAAACAGTTTATCTTCTTTACATACAGGAATGAACTGGGATACTGGGACCTATCCTAGTGCACCCTCCATCTTGATTTCTTTTTGCTAAAATAAAAAAATTTCCCTTCGGTTTAAAGGGAAAAAATTATAAATGTATGTTGATTTGTAAAAAAAATTTAATTTATTGTTCACCCTTTTCACTGTGTTTTTTTTTTTTTTTTTCTAAATATTTTTTTTTTCTTTTTGTTCCTTTTAAATTACTCTCTTATACTATTTTATGTGTATATTTCAAAAAGTAATTCTTACTCATCTAAATAAGAAAAAATTTAGTTTATGAAAAATAATTAAAGGCATTTTAAAAGACAATCTCTCCGCATACATATTATTTTTTTTTTTTTTAATTTTTAATAAGCAGACTGTTTTTTAATAAACAGACAGATTTTTTGATAAACAGCTTTTTTCTATAATTTGAACAGAAATTTTTTCAAAAATAAGCATTTAACAGTCCAGTTTTTGAAAGTAAAGTATTTATTTAAAAAATAACTCTTAAAATATCATTAATATACCCCTTTCAGAAAAAGAGACACTTATATCAAATTTACCATGTGAAAATAATCATAACACAGTAAATATTTATATTAGTAATCAATATTAAATCTATAAACACAGAGAATTTTATCATTGAATTGAGGTCTTAAAAATGGAATATGAAAAAAATGGCAGTGTTTTTAAGGGATGGTGGCTATTTTGGTTTTTAAGGGATGGTGGACAGAAAGGGAAAAGAGGTTGCATTTATAGGGATCAAAAGGTAGACATGCAAAGTTGCCCTTCTAAAATCACTTAAGGAAAACACTGCATATATATATTTACATATTGATATAAGTATATACATATCACATGACACCCCCTACAAAGTGCATCCACCAGGGCATCTCTGTTTGACCCTGCTTGCATATTTCTATAAACAAACATTGAAGAAAAACTTATCTTTAAAAACTCATTAAATTTTTAATATTGTTTAATATAAATTGTTAATTTTTTATATAAGGTTTTAGTTTTAGTTTAGTCACTTAATATAAATATTAAATTTATAGAATTAACTGAAATGAACACATTTAAGAAATTTTAAACTCATCCTTTATGCTTATAAATTTCTTTTATTTTATCCAGTTAATACCATTGTCTTGGGGAAAAAATGATTTTTTCTTGAAAGGGGCTCAACCTTCATGTAAATCACTTATCATTAAATTTACTTTGTGGTACTGCACAACTAAACCTTTTTACAATACTTTTTAATGTGACAATGTAGCAACTGTACTGGGTGTCTAAAGTTTTTTTTAAAAAGTATTTTTCCTATAATCAATATACAGTCGAACCTCGATTTCACGAATTTTTCGATATCTCGAAGGAAAAAAAATTCCCTTCAAATTTCCTATACACTCAATGTTAAAAAAAACTTGATTTCACGAATTTTTTTTTCTATTCCCTCGATAACTTGAATTTTTTTTCCATAAATAGTGTAGATTTTTTTTCTGAAAATAAAAAAATATTCTTAAAAAAATCAAATATTTTAAGAATAGAAGACCAATTCTCATAATGATGAACTTCTTTTAAAAAATGGACATAAAAACGGCAGTAACACATTGAAGGCACTTCTCTTAACCCCCCAAGTAGAAATTCTTGTTTTATTGTCTCCTTATCTCTTTTCAGTCAGTTGTCATTGCAATGCAATGATCATCTATGCTCTCTTTGTCCTTTTATTCTGCAAGGTTATTTCATGGGGGGTGGTCTTAAGAAAACCGGAAATGAAGGCATGAACAAGAATCAAAAGGGTGGGTGGCTTCCAAGAACACTGTAAAATTTCTTATCATTGTAACAAGGGGTGAAAGATACATGTGAATGCATGCCTGTTTTGTTCGACCAAGGGATATCCTAAAAAGTTTCCTTTCTTGGTTATTAGAAAATTAGAGCACTTAGAGGTTGGATCTTTGGCGAGTCATTTGTTTAAAATGGCTAGCAAACGAAAATTAAGCACGCTTTCCATAGAAATAAAGAAGAAAATCATTGACGAAGTTGAAAAAAATTTTAAAAAGAAAAAGGAAATTGCACAGGAATTTGGGATTCCAAGGAGTACGCTCTCGATAATTTAAAAAAATAAAGCAGTTATCTTAGAAAAGTTCGAGGATGGCCTAGGCAAGCGAAAGAAGTTAAAAAACTGTGAATTTCCCGATATGGAGAAGGGCCTTATGATGTGGATTAGGCAATGTAGAAGTCAAAATATCCCTCTAGATGGACTTGTAATCAAAGAAAAAGCTTAATCTTTTGCAAGAGAATTAGGCCACTTAAATTTCAAAGGCTGGTTTAAAAATTTTAAAAAACGTAACAACATTACATTTTTGAAAATGTGTGGTGAAAGTGCTTGCGTAGAAGAAGTTTGTAAAGAATTTAGGAAGAAAATATGCTTGATCGTGAAGGATTACGACGAAAAAGACGTGTTCAATGCGGATGAAACTGGATTTCTTTTTAAATGCACTCCAGACAAAACTATGCATGTAAAGGGTGAAACATGTCATGGAGGCAAAAGAAGTAAAGAGCGTTTAACTTTATTGTTTTGTGCAAATATGAATGGAACAGAAAAGTGAAAACCGTTGATGATAGGAAAATCGAAAAAACCAAGATGTTCCAGCGGTATAAAATCATTTCCTTTAAAATATGAAGCTAATCGAAAAGCTTGGGTGACATCAAACCTCTTTGAAAGCTGGCTTAAAAATTTAAATAAGAAAATGAAAACGGAAAATTGTGCTTTTCATCGATAACTGTACGGGGCACAATACCATACCTAAAATGGAAAACGTAAAAATTGAATTTCTCCCCCAAGCACTACCTCAAAACTTCAACCACTTGATCAGGGCATCATCCAAAGTTTTAAAGTAAAGTTTCGTCATCAAATGGTTAAAAAAATGTTGTCCGAAATAGAAGATGGGGTTTCACCATCCGGTGTTAGTGTTCTACAAGCTATGCGAATGGCTGATAAGGCATGGAATGATGTGTCTTCCTCTACGATAATGAATGGCTTCAAGAAGGCTGGATTCATTAAAGATCACGGAAGTAGTCAAACAATCAATATCGTTAATTCTGCTGAAAACTACACCGAAAATGATTGGGGCAGATTGACCAAACTCATGAATCTTGTTGACATGGAATTTCATGACTTTGTAAACGTAGATGATGCAGTAACAGTGTGTGGTCTGTGGGATGACAATTTTGCCGCCCAATGTTACTAACAAACAAGCACTTTCTGCACACACTGTAAGGAGATTTATTGAGAGGCAGCCGAATATGTCAGAGGAGACATTTAAAGCTTTAGTCCACTTAGAAAGTGTTATAGACAAACTTTCTTACACATCTCTAAAGCAAACAACAATTGAATCTTTTTTTTAAATGAAAGTGTAAAAAGCGTTTTTAAAATAAATATGGAATAATAAATAAGGTATGTAAAGAGCATTTTTCTTTATTCTACCATCGATAACATGCGATTTTCGATAATTCGAATTTTCGGTATCTCGAATTTTTTCTCCTCTCCCTTCAAGTTCGAGATATCGAGGTTTGACTGTATTTTAAGTTTTAATGTTCATAAATTTTGCTACTTCCAAAACTATAAGCAAGACAATTGATGGTTCGATAAAAGTTAGTTAGATAATAATAAAAAGTTATAAAAATTCTGATTTAGGGTATTCACCCAAGACGGGGGCAAATACCCATTTATAAATACCATACTCATTGGGTATTTATCCGACATACCTCTATACCCATGCAGTGTTGGGCTGAATCTGAATAGAAAGACTCTTAATAAATATAAAACAATTACTTAAACTTCTTTTAACAGCTGATATTTTTGTAGTCTTATAAAATTATCTTCATTATCAAAGATGGTATATATTTTTTATAAAACTATTTTAAGTTTGAATTTTCTTTTTTTGTTAATGAAAATAAAAGTAAACAATTATAATAAAGTTTGCATAAAACACTGAAAAATTAAAAATTTTTATACCATATTATTTTGCAATTTTTTTTTTAAATTTTTCATTCAACAAATTTGTCATAAAAAATCTTATTTTGCAGAGAAAATCTTATTTTTTAGAGGAAAAACTCAGAAACGAAAGTTAAGCTCTTAGGCATGAAAAGGAATTAAGTTTTTAAGCAATTTGCAATCAATCGCCTAATTATTCTTTAGTTTAATGAGAACAATCACAAATTTATTTAAAAATAGAAAATTAAAGCAAGGTTTGTGTGTCAGATTTTTAAACTAAAAAAAAAATGTTATCATCTTCACCCTTGTTATTTTCTCTTTGCTTATCAAAGTCAAATGAAGGTATACTTCAAAAATAAAAATTTGCAGTGCATTTTTTTGTAGAATATAGATTTTAAAAATACTTAAATTATTCTAAACTTCTCAATGATTTGTTATTAGACTAGCGTGGTCTAATAATAATTCTTTTAAATTTGAAGCAGGTTTGGGTCTTAAGATATCTGTACTTGATTCATTATTTTTAATCTAGCAATATACACAAATACAAAATTGAAAAAAAATCATTATAATGATGTTCTAAATATTATATAGCTATTATAGAATTATAAAGTTTCTAAAAAAAACTCAATATTTATATTTTTTTTCTTCTATATTTTTATATATTTCTTTTTATTCTTCTCATCTAAATCTTTTGTACTTGAAATCAATTTCTTATTAGATAACAAATAAAACTCCTTTTAGTTAGTTTACTTTGATTTATTTAGTGACTTGTTCCTATGAATTTTGTTTATTTAAAAAAAGCTCTTCAAACTCATGTCTATATAAATAAGAAATATATTGTATTACAGAGTTTTTTTATGAATAAAAAAAGGGCTGGGCCTTTCCTCCCTGAAAAAAGCTTTTTCAGTTTTGTAAGGGCACTCACATTAAAATGTGTAATATTACGTATAACTGAATTTTATCTTAGACAATTTTTTAATTATCATCTCATGCTATCTTATGAGTATATTTCAATATTTAAAAAAGTATTTTATTTTCATTTTCAAAATATGAGAAAATTGTAGTTTATAAAAATAACCTTAAGGCATGCTAAATGGCAATCTCTGTGCATGTTTTTTTTTTTTTTTCAATAAAAGTAAACTAACAAAAAATTGATGAACAACTTGAAAGCTGTTTTCAATAATTTTAACTAAGAATTATTCGAAAATAAACTTTTTAATGTGCATTTATTTTTAAAAACAATATTTAAATTAATTAAAAAAATTATTAATATCCCCCTCCCATCAGCCCCAAAAAAAGATACTTATATTACAGAAGTTTGACAAGTAGAGAATAATCCAAAGTTTGTAAAAGTATTCTGAATTTAACCTATAAACACATAATTTTACCAATGTGTAATTATTATTTAAACAATGAATTAATTTTTTTTTTCAAAATAGAATCTGAATAAAAAAGCATAGTTTTTAAAGAAGGGTGTCTTATTTTTATAAAAAAGGCAAAGAGGGTTCATTTATTGGAATCAAAGGGCAAGCATGTGGGTCGCCCTTCAAAAAACAGTTAAGGAGAACACTGGTATTAAAATATACTGTTAATGAATTTCTTATAACAAAATAACTAAATGTAGCATTTTTTTAAAGTTTTTCAATGCCCTTGAAAAATTATAATTAATGAAACTAAGTTTTAGTTTATTATATCTGAAAAAAAATTCTCAAGCTCTTTCAATTCTTTTGTATCTTTGAGTTATTAGTTACGTTATAATCTTTTTTATTATGTAATATTATACATTATAGAGTTATATTGTCTTCATTTCCAAATTATGAAGTTTCTAATAGTGTTCTAACGACTAAATCTTGTTTATTTCCATTTCATTTATCCTTTTACTGTTACATTATAAATACAAATTAGTTAATATTTTTCCTTACCATTATCACACAATCATTACTTTAAATTAGAAGCAATTCAAATATTATACAAGAATATTTTGGGCAATTTTAACCACATCCCTAATCAGTAAAATTAAATAAATTGCAAACCTTTTTCCATGTGTCAGGATGTTACATCACCCTCTGGTTTTCGCTTTGATTTTTACTGAATTTAATTTAAAGATAAAATTCTACTCAAAGATATTAATTTTATATAAATCAAATTTTATATAAAGATAATATGAAATTTTTTAAAAAAATACTCCCCTTTCCTCTGCCATTTTTTGTTTACTATAAAAATATTTCTTTGTCAGTTAAACATGAATCTGATTTAATCTGGGAAAAGACTCTAATCCTCATCTACCCCTCTCCTGTGATTGAATATCAAAATACAAGTAGGATGTGGAAAAACCAACAGTGTAAAGGAAATAATTAGCTAAACCACGTCTAATATTAGCCATGAATAGCATGCACTAATTTTAAAATGTGTGGTTTTTGAAACTTTTTTTTTTATTTGCTAATGTGTAAAAATTGAAGTTTTATTCCAATTCGAAAAATCTGGTAATTTCTGATTTATTTAATTTATAAAAAGCTGTCAAATATGAAATGGCAAAATAAAAATTTGCACCAACATAATTTTCAAAAATGACATAATTTTCTATGAGTAAATTCTTGAAAGTGAAAGGGGAATGCGAAATTCCCCCCCCCCCTGACTTTTTCTTGCCGGAATATCTTTCTTTAATATATATTTAGAAATCCAGAAGTTTTAACTAGCAATTTTTGTTCCTGTACACAGCTTTAGTTAATGCTGGGTATGCAGTGTTTTTATATAAGTTTAAATATAATCACTGTGTTAACTTCACTGAACTTTTTTCTCATTTTATGTTCAGTTTTATACATTATATTTTTATCCCTCATGGGTAAATATTCTGTGAATAAAGAATCAATAATAGTATTTCACATAAAAGTGATTTTAAGTGCCACATTATGGTTATTTGTAAATGACTCATCATAGTCTGCATTGAAATTCTTCGTGAATTGTGCCAAGTATTACATGCTATTAAGTGTTTTCCGAATCATGCATCGCAATTTTTATTCAAGTGATTTACGTATCACACACTGAGATTCGTGTTAGAATGATTTTTGCCTGTTGCAGATAGCATTAAAGGGATTTGAAAATTATTGTTTGTGATTTTCATCAAAGTGATTTCTCTTTTTGCATTTCAGTGATTACCAGATTTTGCATCAATTTTTGCATAAAAATCATTAGCAAATCACGCATTGTGTTTTGCATTAAAGTAATCAACAAATCATGTGACAAAATTCGCATTATGGTGATTTATTAATCACTCATTGCTATTTATGACTTGTTACTGTGTGCATTTTTAGAACTTTATCATTTGCTATTCATATATACTTCGATTTACAGGACATACATTGCATTTCAATTTGCAAGTCATATGTGGTACATAATTTATGTGATTTTTAAGGCTTGTTTCCTGTCATTTTATTTACGGGCAACATATCACAATTTATGTATACACATTCTAAAAAACCTGGCATAGTGAATTATAATTGCAAAATTTGCAATTTATTATCTAGTTTAAGCAAACTATAGTTTTGTTAATCTTAAGTTTGTTATCTGTCAAAATATTGTACTACAAAGGATTTTATTATGTCGGAAATACTTTACTGATATTCTGAGGTATTTTATTTTTAAATTTGAAACAGATATGCTAAATATTTGTTTTCAAATTCTAATATAGTTCATAAATTTTTAATTCATGAATTTTTGGTGGTCGGCCAACAATTACCTATTCTAACAGCACTTTTACATTAAATTAATTCATACATTCAATAAGATATTAATCAGAGGGGGAGTTTCTGTGGTGTAATCATCGTACTTGATTCTAGAAGTTCATGCTCTGGCTCAAAGTATTTATTGTAATCTCTTTGAACTGAACTGAATTTAAATAATGTGATCATCGTATAACTTCGTTACTATCGAAACCATCAGGATACTTTGTTCTTTACTTTTTTTTTTCTCTCTATGTAATCTGCTTTACGTTTTTCTTCAGTTATTACTTGCTCGATTATTCTTGATTGTTTTTAATTTTCTATTTAAGTTTTTATTAAAGTTATGTTTAAATTTAGCATTTCTCCTTTTTATTTATCGTTGGCGACAGACTTAACTAAACATGCAGACTTATAATAAACGCAGCCGATTTCTCGCCAAAGATAAGTGAATTTTAATAGCGGAGAAAAGCAACCACTTTCTTTTTTGAAGTAACAAACTTTTTATATTCTTTATTGTTTTATGACGCATGTTCAGTTAATTTTTCCATTAAAGATTTTAACTAGATTTTAATTTTAAGATTAAGGACTAACTTTTTTTTTATTATTTAGATTTGAACTAGTTGTATAGTACTAATTTGCCTTACGTATAGTGGACAAAATAAAAAAGAAGCATCCCGGATAGCTTTTGATTTAATGTGATTGGATCTTCATAAAAATTTATTTCTTAAAAATTTAATGATAATAAGATACAGAAAATTGTTTTAAAAAAATTCATGAGTTTTTGCAAAATAAGAATCAAATTTAAACTAAGAATAACTAAAATATGTAAATTTATAAAATTTTACTATGTGTGTTTGTGTTAGAAAAATAATTCATTTAAAGTCCTTTAATTAAACGACTCATTTACTAGTGATAAATGAAGTATGAAAAATTTATAAAATTTCACTCTGCAGTCACATAACAGTCATTCATCTAAAATAATTATTCATTTAAAAATAATTTAAATATGTCCATAAAGATCAAACGCTTTAAAGACTTTTCTTTTAACTGATTCATAAAATTTTACACGTAAATGAAAGTAAAACATCGAGCTCAGATTCCCCCCCCCCCCTTTAAAATTTTTCATCTGATTGCAAGTAAAATACATTTTTATTTGTTTTAATTGCTTTACACTTTAAATGACAGATGCCATTATGGTAATTTTAAATTAAACAACAGTGTTTTAGACAGAACCCTTTCAGACCCAATTTGGTAACATATTAGCATAAAATTAAATTCTTTTCAACAAATTTATTCAAAGCCGAAGAATACCAAAATCTTATTTAGCAAAATATTATTTCTTTTATAAACAAAAATATATTTGAAAAAAATATTATGAAAATTAGAAAACGTGATGGTTTTGTTTCTTTTAATCACATCACATAATAAAAAAATGCATTTTAAAATGATTGAAGTAAAATGCTCTTGAATCAAGGTAAAAATTATATAAATATTTTGTAGAGCAATATAAATGAGGAATTAAATATTTTAATTCAAAAAATGAAATTGTTTTCATTGAGGCGGTTGCATTTTGTTTTTAAAATGTTTCTTTCATTTAATGACGTAGAAATTTATCACATGTAAAAAAAAGGTATTTGTCTTGCAATAATAAAGTTGAAAAAAAAAAAAAAATTCTAAAATTACCAATTTAAGTTTATTTTTACGAATGTCTAAATTTCAGAAAGGACGAAACATATTATTCGCCTGCTTAATTTAATTTCAGAGGATAGTAAAGTTTTATCACTTCTAAGAGGAATTTTTTTTTCTTTCTCTATTATGTTTGTGAATTAAACTTGACATTATTTGTTTCAATATATGTCTAAATTTCAGAGAGAGCGTAACACATCCTTTGCCCTTAAACTAAATTTCAAAAGAAAGTTTTATTTTCGAAAAATAGCTTCTAAATTTAAATAAAAAGTTCTTTTTTTAAGAAAAAAGATACCAATTTATTTTACTTTATTTTCATAAATGTCGAAAGTTCAGAAGGAGGGAAGCAAATTATTCGTCCTCTTAATTAAAATTCAGATTAAAATAAAGTTTTCAATTTCGAAAATAACTTCAAAGTTGCTGTTGTTGTTTTTTTTTGTTTTTGTTTTTTTTAAATTATCAGTTTTACTTGACATTTATTTTCATGAACGTCTAAATTTCAGAAGAGGCGAATCACGTTACTTTAATTTCAGGGTAAAATAAAGTTTTCTACTTAAAAAATCGCTTCAAAGTTGGGGGAAAAAAAGTATTTTTACTCTCATTTTAGAAGGGGCAAAACTCATTTAATTAAGTTTCAAAAGAAAATTAAGTTTTTTTTTTCTTTAAATAAGTTCGAAATTGAATAAATAAATAAATAAAATGAAATAAAATTACCAATTTTATGTGACTTTATTTTAGCGGCGAATGTTCACATTTCAGGAAGGACAAAAACATGTTCGCTTAAATTTCAGAGAATTTTTTCTCTCTGCTTCCCCTCGGTTTGCACGACAGGAAGTGGAAGCAGACAAGTATAAACTGAACAATTCTCTTTCTAATAATGATGGTCAGCTCACAACTGGGCAAACTCTGAATATGCGAGCCATTTCCAACGATAAAGCCATTTGTACTAAAATTTCAATTTTCTTTTTCAGGAAAAACAAATGCTGGATAGGGTTCCCAAACAGTTTTTAGTATATCCAGTCTTTTATCCTCGCATGTACTATCTTCTGGAAAAAAGTCCAATGTCATATGGGTGGGAAGTAACACTTTCGCATTCATCAGATTTTGTTATGCTAGAAACGTTTTCTTCAACGGAAGTATCACATTTCTGTTCAACAGAAAGTGTTCAATTTGTTCAGCACTGCAATACTCAAGGAACTGTTTGGAAGTAAATGCAGATCCACGATCAGAAATAATTCGTGATGGATCGCCAAAAACATATTTTTGAGACTCTAATTTAGAAATAACTTCAGTAGCATCTGTACTTTTTGTTGGGTATAACCAGCAAAACTTTGTGAAAGCGTCTATAACTGCAAAAATGTATTTATAATTCTTGTTTGTGGTAGGCAATGGTCCTAAATGATCAATATGATAAGTGTGCAGAGGAATGGATTCTTTTTCGATCGGATGTAATAGCCCTTCTTGTTTTCCACACTTTCGATTTATTAAAATGCAAGGAAAACAGTTTTTAATAAAACGGTCTATTTTTTTCTTTCACTTTAGGGATATGGAATTGATGTTTCAATGATTCTTCAGTAGGCTTAGAGGCATAATGCCCGCGATCACGAGCATTTCGTATAATATCATTTTGCATACTTTCAGGAACGACAAGAAGTTCTTCACCATCAACAAATTTATATAGTATGCCAGATTTAATAAAAAAGTCATCATAGGGTTTAGTTTTCAAAAGTTCTTTAACCGTTTGGATTTCGCTATCTTCTTCCTGAGCTTTTTTAATTTTCGCAATGAGATTATCCTATACTATCATAATGGGATATCTACTTAGCGCGTCAACATGATACATTTTAGAACCGGAACGGTGTTCAATAATATAATCGAAATCCTGTAGCAATAATGCTCAGCGCGTTATGCGAGTACACAAATCCTTTTTATTTAATGTCATCGCAAACGCATTACAATCGGTCACGATTTTAAAATGTTTCCCTAGCAAGTAAACTCTAAATTTTTTTAAAGCCTGTACAATAGCTAAGACTTCGAGCTCATAACTGCTGTATTTCGCTTCGGCATCAGACGTTTTCTTACTCATAAAATATACCGGGTGAAACGCATTATCTTCTAACGATTTTTGCATAAAAATACATCCATAACCATGAATACTAGCGTCGCAATGTATTTCAGTATCCGCGTTTTGATTGTAAATGCTAAGAACGGGTGGAGAAGACAAATTATGTTTTAAACTACTAAATGCTTGTATTTCATTCTCGGTAAATTTAAATTCGCGATTTTTCTTCAAAAGTTCAGTTAAAGGGTGCGCAATAATGGAGAAATTTAATATGAATTTTCGAAAATAGCTAGCTAGACCAAGAAAAGATTGTAAATCCTTTCTATTTTTGTGTTCGGGAAAATTAAGTACAGCTTTAATCTTTTGTGGCGAAGGGTACATTTTACCATTTTCAATTACATGTCCGAGAAATTCTATTTTTCTAGTTTAAAATGTACATTTTGAAAAATTTATCTCTACGAAATCATTTTTAATGGAAAAATTTGAAATAGAGAATTGTTCAACGGGTTTCGTTTCACTATTTTCTATCTTTTTTAAAGTGATATTAATTTTTATTTCTGCCTGCGTTAAAATATCCATGCCAATTATAGCATCATATGACATAATATTATCTCTAACTATACAAAAATTAGTTTTAAATTCTTGATCATCTATTATAAATTCATGAGTACAACTACCTATTGGTTTAATATGCCCGTTACCAAACGCTGCTAGTGTACCATAAAAAGAAGTTAAAGGAGGTGAGCCTATTTTATGATAAGTTTGTTCCCGCAAAATTGTTTTCATAGCTCCAGTATCAATAAGAGTATTAAATGAAGTATTATTAACATTAACAGTTTTATACATCAAAGAAGGTGAATGTGTAATTGCGCTTACAGTGTTATCAGTTTGGTTAATAGGCTTATTATTACACTTAGAAGCAATATGTCCAAATTTCTTACATAAATTACATTTCAAACCTCGTTGTTTATCAGGACACAAACGCGAAATATGCCCCGTCACACCACAATTATAACAAGTTTTCTGTTTATCAAACTTAAAATCATTTTGAAAATCATATTTTCGTACATTGTCACGTACTAAATTACTACGCTCACGTTTGGGAAATTCAGGGGAAAAGCGAGGATTTGTACGGAAAAAAGATTTTTTGTTTCTATCATTAACTATTTTTTCATAAATACGCAGTTTATCCTTAAATTCAGGAATAGATTTCGCGCCATACAAAATGGATTTATTAGCGGGAGAATCGGGAATACCGTCAATAGTATAATCAAATAAAGAAAAATCGTCTATTGGGTTTTTACAATTACACGCGAGTTCCCGTACGGCAAAAAAATATTCCATAAAAGATTCGTGAGGATTTTTTTTACGATTACTTAATTGACGATGAATTTCGGCGGCATTTAATTGGTGACTAAACTCATTTAATAAAGCATTTTTAAACAATAACCACGATGTTAAATTACGTTGCGTGAAAATAAAAGTTTTTGCTTGACCGTCAAGTAAAGTTTTACAAAATATTATTTTCTGCGTATCACTTAAATTCGGAATAAAATTAAACGCTTCCTCAACATCGTTAAAAAATAAATGTATCCCATAAGAATCAGAAGCATTGAATCGTCTCATTGAAGATGATATTTCTTTTAAAAGAAAGTAACTCTTTATTCTTTGTTTTGTTACTACTCGAGAATGAGCATTTGGGTGTGGTTTCAATGTCATGTACGTGTACTTCACTTCCGTCTTCATCTTCGCTAAATTGTGTATTAAAAGCTTGTAATTCTTTTAAGTTCATAAGCGATTGATGAATTCTATCCATTAATTCTGGCTTTTTTCCTTCAACATCCAAATTTAGCACGTTTAACACACATATTAATTCGTGTTCGGAACAAGTATCAGATATCAACTTTTTCCTTTCCTCAATATTTATATCAGGGGGAAAAGGATCGCAATTTTTTTTTGAGAGCTGCGATCAAACACATCATTAAATATAATGCGATTGAGCAATTTCACAGTTTTTACATTTCCCGATTTTAGGAAATTTGCAATTGGTTTGATATTATTTAGAGATGTCATTATTACAGTTTAAGAGAGTTCAAATTGAAACTCACCCGTCTGGTAAGCCAAGGAAACAACAGTCTGTGCTTAATTATCGTTGGTTAATCTGTGTTAATTATATTTTATCAAATCAAGTTCATGTGGAGGTTGGCTTTAGGTATAGTTGAAATAACTAAGCTTTGGTAATAAGCAAATTTAATATTAAAAAAAAAATAACAATAGATATATTTAACAAGTCTGAGCGTTTTGGCTGAATGCTACAAAATTAGGATTGGATTCACACGCACGCATGCATATATATATATAAACCGAAGAGCCATTACATTATGCTAATAACATGTAGGACCACCTTTAGCCCTCAAAACTGCTAGCACCCGCATTGATTCCACAAGGTGCTGATAGGTTGTCTGAGGTATCTGGTACCAAGCGCTCACCAACTGGTCATGCAATTCCCTCACATTGCGAGGGGGTAGCTTGGCAGCACGAGTTTGGTTTTCCAAGTTGGACCACAAATGCTCTATTGGATTAAGGTCAGGTGAATTCGGGGGCCAAGACATGACTTGAAAGTCACTGGAATGTTCCTCGAACCAATCCATGACGATTCGACCCTGATGACATGGTGCATTATCCTGTTGGTAAACACCATCCCCCGCAGGAAAAACTGTTGCCATGAATGGGTGACCCTGGTCTGCAACTATGTTCAAGTAGCTTACAGACGTCAGGGATTGTTCTATGAGGATTATGGGTCCTAATGTGCCTCGTGAAAACATTGCCCACACCATACTACCGTACATTGCCACACCATACATTGTTATAGATGGAGGGTGGTCATAATGTAATGGCTCTTCGGTGTATATTGGCACAGAAATATCCGCTATGCTACGATCTCAAATTTTCGAGCTGGAATGAATAACTTCAACGAGCACAGTATCTCCAATGGTATTGTTACTGATTTCTTCACTAGTCGAAATAGTGTCGACAACGGGTTCGGCTATTGAATGGACTTTTTGTTAAGACAAAACAAGACAAATTTAGCAACGAGTTCCGAAAGACAAGCGGCAGAGATGGACTAACTAACTCCACAGTACTCCCTTTTATATAATTTTTCACCGCATGTCCAAAATTCTCGATTTGTCTCAAAGACGTCTAGAATTCCAGAATCATCGCGTAAAGACCTCGAGAATGCCAGCCAGTCTCGAAAACTATCACGACTGGCAGGAAAGAAAGTCCATAACAGTATCACGTAAATTTGGTTTCAAAAGTCAACTCTAAATGTTTTTTTCTGAGAAATACCGTGAGAAAAAATGTATAGATAAATACATGCATCGTGAGATAAATGCATCAGGCAAATAAAAATATATAGTCTTAAAAAATAATAGCCCGCATAATTTCTACTAAAATTTTTATTTTTGCCATTTTGTCCGAACTCAAGGGGGGTGTTTAAACCCCTCCCTTGCGTACGCCCCTGTCAGTGACAAATAAACGGTAAATACAGCAGTCTTAAGCAGCATAGCTTTCCGCCAAATTTGCTGATGATGAAAATGTTCTAGTTCCGTGTTTTGATGGCATTCTACCGAACAAAAAAATTGTATGTACTTTCTGTTAGGATTAAAACTTTTTATCAATATCTATGTTTCTGTTTTGATTTTCATGTTCTATATTGCTCATTTTCGTTTATAATGTCACATAATTACACGAATTTTTGTCTATTGAATGCCTTTGTTGTAAAATTTTCAAAGTGAATTATATTTCCGTTCAAATTTCAAATTAGCACTTGAGATTTTCGAAAGACAACTGTTGTCATGGAAACTGGGTTTCTCTTTGGCGCACGAGGTAGGGGGAAAAAAAACAAAGAAACATAATGGCGTTGAGGAAAACAAAGCGCTAAATTTTGTTTTATTCGCCAAGAATCTTACTGAAATTTGAACAAAATACCGACCAGAACAAGACTTGTTTTAGAGCATTTAGAAATAAGCTGATTTCTTATTATAATTTTCTTAAAAAATAGATTTTCTTATTTATATTTGTTTACTAACCGAAAAAAATTTTAAATTGAACAAAATATCGTATTTAAAAAGTTTATAAATATATTTTTCATTAAATCTAAATAATAAAAAAATACTTAGATGCTCATAGATACTTTGCTATAGATACTTATTTTTCCATTAATTATTATTATTATTATTTTTGTAATTTACCACATTTGTGTTGTGAGGGAGGGAAAAGACAACATAAGCATAAAATCGAACGTTACTCGATCATGAAAAAGGTCATAAGTATTCTTTATAATTTTTATAGTTGTTTTTTTTGTAAATAATATTTTTTAAAAGATTTATTTTAATAATAAAAGTAATTTCTTTATTCTGAAATATATTTTCTTCTATGAAACAAAAGAACTTTAGGTAAAAAGACAATCTTCACAAACAATATACATGTGGAGGTTTAATACCATCCTCATGAATACTGCTTGTGTGTATATCAGCAGTCATATCCCACCCTCATAGGCTCAACACGAACTCTTTGATCCATCCAAGTGATGATCATATTGTTCATTTAATATTTTAACAGTTGACAGTACCTTCTGCAAATTTTTTTGCGGGGTCAATTCAAAATTTATCATGAGGAGAAATTCTACTTGGGTGCTTTGGCGCATTTTAACTACAACAAAAAAATAATAATAATATTTTAAAATATCAAAACTTTCCTTTTCAGGATCTTTATGGGTGAAAGGAGTCTTAAGATAAAAATGTTTAAACATTTTTCTACATAAGAACAACAATTTCTCAAAAATTTTTTTGAATATTTTATTTTAAAAATAGTAATTAAAATATGACTTGCTTTGATTGATCTTTCTATGTTTTAAAATTTTAAGAGCTCAAATTTTGTTTCTTCTGTGAAATTATTTCAATTCCTATACATTTTATAACCATAAATTACAACATTTTTAATCTTCTTTCATTAGCACAAAGGCACCAGCAACTTCAATGCTTTTCAACACGAAAGAAGCTTAGGAAACAATATTGTTATAACCAGTGCAAAGCCTATTTTTAAAAAAATTTCTGCCGAAATTACCAGAATTCTAGAAGGTTATAAACAGTTTTTTCAAACTTCAAAAGTACTAGTTTTGAGAGCAGCTTACAAACAAGGAATGTGTATAGTTTAAAGTTTTGAGAATGTGTTTGTGGAAAAACAATTATTATTTTGTGAAAAGGCTCCAAAGTTTTATTTGTGTGTAATCTTTTTAAATCGTGTTGTGTTTTTAACAATCAATTGAAAAATGTGATGTACTTAAAGTAATAGCACCAGAATAATGAATGTATAATAATGAATATCATAATCAGCATGAAATGAAAATATTGTTCTTTCTCACATACTCACCACCATTTACTAATTTGTAAAAAATGACAGTAATTTTTCCAAACTGAATTAAATTTTATTCTTTTAATCAAGTAGCAAATTATGTTTGTAAAAAAATAATTTAATTATATGGTAAATTTTAATTCAGATGAGTATATCAAGAAATGTTATTAAAATATTGAAATTTATTTTTAGATGATCCCAAATTTCAAAACTGCAAACATTGTATGCTAACAAAACAAAATATGTTAACATAATTTTTATTTTAAATTACTGTAAATTAAAAATTAGTTTGAGATGAATGTACTCTCATAGTTACAAAAACATACTATCTATCATATTTTTGAGTGAATATTTTGTATTTTTTTAATAAATGCTGTGATATTCATAAAAAGTCTAATATATTTAAATTTTAAGTTTTTGCATAAAAACTATTACATTCTGTCTATGTGTACAAGCATCAAAGTGATGGTAAATGAATAAATTATGTCTGAATATTGATCTCCATCTGTATATTTTTTGTTTAAATTTCCAAGTTATTTCATTATTTTTACATTTCATAATTTACTTAAAATTTATTATTTCCATAAGCCAATGTAATTAATATTGGAATGCTTCCTTAGTTAGAGATTGGGGGTTGACTAATCCAATATTTGTCTACTTTTTTATTTAAATTTTTATTTGTAAAAGTAAAATTTTCATTTTTAAATAATAAAATAATACCAAAATACATAGTAATAAGAATTTGCTTCAGTCTAAAATTAAAATTCATTTTTTCTTCTGTTTGAAACATTAGTGATACTAACTTTATAGCATCTGCTGGTGCTTTAACGAATGAAATGTAAAAAAGAATTTTAATTTTACATGTAGCAACTTGAAGAAAGAAAAAATTTTTATATGAAAGAAAACATTTTTAAAGCGCTGAAAAGCATAGAAAGTTAGCATCATCATTAAATATTTATAAAAAAAAAGGGGAAGATAATTTAAATCAAATTATAATTTAGCTATTTAAATCTATAAAAATTTAAAAAAAAACTATTTTTAACTTAGATGTGTTATGTAATATATTTTTATATTTATATTACATAACACATCTAAAATAAAAATAGTTTTTTTCTTTTTATAGATTTAAATAATTAAATTATAATTTATTTTATATAAATTTGATTTAAATTATCTTCTCCTTTTTTTATAAATATTTAATAATGATGCTAACTTTCTCTGCTTTTTGGCGCTTCAAAAATACTTAATAATGGTGCAACCTTCCTCGCTTATAGTTCCCTTCAAAAACCCAAATCATGGTGCAACCTTCCTCCGCTTTTAGTTCTTTTCAAAACACTGATTTTTCGTGCAACCTTTAAGGTTCTTTCAAAATCCCATTTTTTGGTGGAACCTTCTCTCGTTGTTTGGAGCTAGTGAAAGCACCAATATATAGTAAAACTGAACACCAATTTATGTACCTAGCAAATGAATATCAATGTTTGGCGCAACGTAGCTCGAAATTTCTTACAGCGTAGGATCCACAAGGCAGCTAAGAGGGATTTTTGTCATTGTGGAAAAATAAGAATATGCTCTGTGTCGATGTTTCGAACATAGTGTAAACTTTCACGTTCAGGAAAAACTTTAATCAAAAAGTAGTTTTTATCAATTGTTAATAATTTTTATTACTTAAAAATTTGAGCGAAATCGATCAAATATTTTCTGAAATATCGAATTTTAGAAAAATTCGCATTTTTAAAATTTGACTTCAGAAGAATTATTCGATACATTTCACTCAAAGAGATTCCAATCACTCGACTTATTCAGACCTCAATTGCAGCTACTCCCTAGATTTGAGTGTCAGGTATCCGAATGCTTCGAAAAAAGTTTATTCAGAGACAACTTAAGAAAATTGCCAAGAGTTAATATTATAAGAAAAGACATTTTACTCATCACGGGAACTCCGATTTTTTAAGGAGTATATAGAACCCAATAAAAACTCCAAAATTTAAAAAAAACAAAAATATATAGAATAACCAACAACTTTTTTGATCTAATGATTGGCCCATTGTGCTATCTTAATAGTTTAAGCGAATTATAAATAATTTTTTAAACGTTGCAGTTGCCATAAGGGATATAACCAAAACATATTTTCCCTAGAGTAGCATTTCCCGATTTTTTCCGGCAACGCAACTCTAAATGATTGATGTGCCAGAACACCAATTTAATAAACAAAGAAAGACTAGCATTAATTTTGTAGTGAAGAATTGATTTTTGTTATCTTTTTAACAACAATAGTTTTAAAATTAGGTGTTGTGTCAGATGGTTGAATTCCTCTGGACGTGTTCTGAATTTGTATTTAGAACAAGTCTAGTGTAAACTGAAAATGAATAAAATAAACTGAATTTCAGAAAATACAAAAACAAATAATACAAACATTGAAAGTGGCTATTATAGAAACACTTTTTAGCATTAAAGTTTATTGGAAAATATGATTATTAAAAAAACGAGACTGAAGTGGTAGGATAAATTAAAAACTTATTTCGCTCTACTGATTGGAAATAAGAGTTTCACACGCTCAAAAATAGGCACTCATTTTCTAAGTCTTGCCTGACGTAAATAATACGAAACAAAGGCTATTTTAATTATAAAACGTGAAATGGAAAAAAATATAGGTGAGGAGGAATAAAACTAAAAGAACTCCAAAAGTCGAGTTACTTTTAAAAAACTGTTAACTTTTTCAGTGATATTTTGCATGAATAATTTATATCATAAATTATTCAAGTAAATATTAAATAAATAAAGATTAGATATAATTGTAGGTTTCAAAAATTTATACAAATTTAATGGAATTTTATTTTATATCCGACCCATTTGTTAGGGTTAACGATTTCTAATGTATAACTCCGTAGCCTTGTAATTTTGAACCCAATCCAGACGACAAGTGAACTGGATCAAGCTTTGGGAGAAATTTGCCTTCATAGAGAACTTTTTGATGGAACTAACCCGAATTTGCGCTACATGGAGAGGAAAATCTCCCACAGTTAGCGTTACTGCAAGGGGACTCTAACTCATGATTCGTTTACCACAGAGAATAATTTACGCCAGAAAGCCGCATGTGGAATTCGTATCGACCAGCCATTGATGGGACTCGAGCCCGGTTCACCTCATTGGAAGGCTTCATCCACTGACCCATCACGGCCCAACTTCATTAAATTGTCTCAACTCTTGGCCATCCACAGGAACACGTTTTGGGAACCGGTGTTCTAGAGAAACACGTCTTTTTTACGATAGGTTTTTGATTCAAATTATAACCACAATTTGAAATTACGGCCCAACAATTTTCTTAATTTGAGCCACTTACTGAGAATTTAATTTCAGAATATATTTTCAAAGAATTAAAAAGTAATTATTCAGTAAATTTAACATTTATTTAAACGTCTTGTAATATAAAAAAATTTTTATATTGAAATTTTCACCTACCGTTTTACATTGCAAGATGCTATGTAAAACCTTTTCAAATAATTTCAGAAAAATATTTTACAATTTATCAATTTGAAATTTTAATCTTACCCGAATTGGACTTTTTTTCATACCCTTGTGAGGAAAATGTTCCTCATTTGCATTGCTTTAAACTACCGATAGTTCAAATTATTATCGTTTTTCAGTGTTTATTTTTTAAATTTTACGGATTGTTTTTCATTATCTTTCAAGTACATCGTTCATTGAAATTCCTAAGATCGCTGGTGTCAGCGTTGTATAAAAAATAAAACTATAATAAAATAATATTAATAATTGTAAAGTAAAGAGTTCCCGCATTGGGTTATGGGGGATAAAACTGCACCATTTTGTGACCAATGGCATGATTGTGGCAATGTGGTTAGCACTATGCACAGGCCACCTTTACTTTACACACTAACTGATACCCATGTATCTGAGGCTTCTCGTTATTCACTGAGCCAAAATAGTCGATAATTTTCATGGCGGTTCTAAGCCAGCCCACTCTAAATCAGAACCTTAAAATTACCTCCGATCGGGGAGCTTTCCATAGTAATAAAATAAGGACTATGAAGTTCAGCAGGCCGTTGTGACGCTAAATCTGGTGGAGATTACCTCGATGCTGAATTGGAGATTTATAGTTCAAAATTATGATCTGTGGATGAATGTATGAATGAGTCCGCCATATTAACGAGTATGGCAAATCTCAAATTCTTGGCCATAGATGGCGCCACTGGAAAACAAGAAAAATCACACCCCCCTCTGTCTTAATATCCGACTACAACAACGATATATATTATATAAAATATTTATCTATCAATGCTAATAGATAAATATTTTATAATAGTTGCATTGATAAAATTGACGATCTCTCCCAGATCGCACACCTTTCTTTTTCTATAGAAGTATTTGAAACAAAACGCTCTAGCTGAAAAGATCATGAATAAGTAAGGATTTTGTATTTACTACACTTTGGCTGGCTGGATTCGAGCACCCGTCCTCACGAACGTGGGTCCAGCGCCCTGCCAACCAGGCTCACTTATCGTTGCAACACCGGTAATGTAAAAAAAAATGCATGGAAAGTTTCTGCAAAAATTATAGCAATTTTTTACAATGTGCTAATTGCAAAGACAAAAAACCTTTTGAAACATTTAATAAATACATTAAATAATTCATTGAATTTCATAAACAAGAAACACACTCTCATCAAGTTCTTAAAATCTTTCCAGTTTTACGAAAAAATACACTCCTATAAAGCTGTTAAAACCCGTGTATAGGTTTCATTACTTAAAAAAGCTCATTTGAGAACATTTAAATATACAGGGTGTTCAAAATTATCTTTACAATACCTGGCTTGAAATTGATTACAGACTGGAAGTGCTTAGGGCCACCAATGGTGCTCATGTTGAAGTGTACTAAACAAAACTTTATTAGTTGCAGTAATACATGCAAAAGACAGAATATAAATACTTTGTTTATTTTCAAAGTTATGAATTTTTGAAGTTGTAAAGAGAATTTTGGATCACCCTGTATATTGAGTTCATACACGCTTATAATTAAACTGAAGCACGTATGAATGTAATAAGTAAGAGGTAAGTATAAATTGAATATTCTACCTAAAGTGTTTTTTTTTTTTTTTTGTTGTTGTTTTTTTTTACTCTTTAGTTTCATAATTTCAATTTTGAACCAGTCAGGCTATATATTTCCTAAATCATTGGTCTAACTGAGAAAGTTTTCGTGGTTTTCTTCTCTTTGTTTCACGGTACAAGGTAGTTTTACTGAAATAGTTTCTCATTGATGAGAAACTGCCCCATCAGAAAGGTTCCTAATTTTACATTAAAATCGAAAATCCGCAGTCTTCTTTTTAGTTTTCTATTCAACGTTGATATTCGAAAAAAAAATAAATTTCAACTCCGTGTTTTAATTTTTAGAACATCGCTTTAAGTGACAATTTATTTTATATCATGTAAAATTTATGAAGACTTAAACTCCTTATCTTTTCAGTTTATCTGTTCAGTTTTAAAAGTTTCATTTCAAATGCTCGATTTTTTTTTTTTTTTAAAGATAAAATTGATGAAACTCAAAAATATATATATTTTTTTAATTTTTGCTTTACCAGTATATTTTTTGAAATGAATGAATTTTATTTGACACATTTCAAACTTTAGAGTATTTAATATTTATTTTCAGCAATAAATTGTTCTAGGTTAATAGTTTCTCCCGAAACCAGGAGTAGAATTATATCTAAGGTTCGACAACAAAATTCTTTATCATTGCAAATGTTCTACATGGATCATGCCATCGGGCGAACCATAAAAGGTTTTCTTTTATTTTCTTCATTGTTATGCTGATTACTGCCATTGCAAGTCTTCCATTAAAGTAACTTTTTTTTTCTTCTTTGTGATCAAAATTAGAAATCGTTAAGCATTGTTTGCCACGAATTATGGTCTTTGATAAAATAAATGAGACATAGTATTTTTACACACAGTTTGAGTTAAATATTTTATATTTTAATAAAAATAATTAGAAACACTTTCCTTTCTTTTTTTTTAATTAAAAGTGTTAGTTTAATTGACACTAGTGAGGAAATACACAGAAGTTCTATCACCGTTGTTACGGGTAAATTTACAACAAAATCTGCATTATTCTTTTTATATTAAATAGGAGCAAAACTTTCCCAAACGCTAATTTTTTTGGAATTGGCGTAATTTGTTTAGTCTTTGGTAACCCTTTAAGATGACGTTGAATACCGTTCAAAACAAACTATTTCAAATTTGAAAGCGATTAAGTAAGTGACCTTAAAATTCTAAATAATTGTATTTAATATTTTGTCCTATGTTTTTATTAGTATCAAATTTTATTTGATTTGAAATTATTTCACATAAATCAACAGTGATAATATTCATCTAAAATATTCATATACTAATTATGATATATTAGTATATATCATATTTAGTACATATATCTTAAAACTCAAATTAATTGTATTTAATATTTTATAGTTTCAAATTTTACTTGATTTAAAATTTAATCAATATATTATGATTGATTCTTTTTTATTTACATGATCGTTAGAGTTTTATATAATTTATTTCCTATAAAGTTCAGAAATATTAAATAAATTATGGATTATTAATTTAATATAATTACAGTTGGATAAAAATAGTTAACATTATCTCTCAGACCCTTATAGAACACTTTTTAGGTACTGCTGAACATATAAAAAACCCAAATGAAGTGGCTTAGCAAAATGTGGGTCAGAAGTTATGTTTGTGATAACAAACTTTAATTAAACATATTTTTCATACTTTTATATTTATTATGTGCTGACGTAGGTCAAAATAAGTGAAAAATATATTTACCGTTGTCTTTTTCTGCATTAAGAGTAAAATCTTGAAAACATTTCCAAACAATTTTAAATTTTCACTTATTTGCATTTATTTAGAAATCTAAGATAAACGTTAATGATCATTTGAAATTTCTTTATTTTACAAAATCGATTATTGATTTTTAAATATGAATGAAAAAACTACTCATGTTCTGATTTTGCAACTAAAAATATAAACTGTGCAAATCAATTTTTCACTTAGGGTTATGCTCTGAGATCATTAAGATTGTGCTCGAGTATCAAAAGTTATTCTAAGTGTGCCTTCCCCATCTGACAATTTTGTGTTAATATTTTTATTATTATTTTTTTACTGCCGTTGTGTAAACGTTGAAAGCTAAATTGTTCAAAAACAAAACAACTACAATTAAGAAAAAGCAAAGATAACCGGCATTAGTGAAATAAAGTATTATTAGGAATCAAAAGAAATGATTTATAGGCAGACTTATGTCAAACAAAGGAAATAATAATTAAAATTTCAAAGCCAAATATTCAGATAAAAAGATGAAATTATTGATGACGATCTTTCCCCAAAAATTATGCAACATATTATAATTGTATCAAAGTGTTATAAAATATTTTAATTTTCTTTTATGAACTAAGAGAAAAGTTTTAAATCCATTTAATATAAACTGAAAAATATTGCATTAAAAACAAATTATTTTGAAAATTTGTAAAGCGTTGAGTGTTTCGATTAAAATTTGGCAATTGTCATAATCTGAACAAATATTCCAAAACTTTTGAAATTTTAAATAAATCATACATTTAAAAATTTAGTTGTTTCCATAATCGCAAATGGAAATATATCAGTTGTATACGCACCAGATGTCATTAAGAAATCAGGATATATACTTAATAAAATCTCAACTAAAGAGGGGCATTTTAACTTCAAATAGTTTTAAGTAATTAATCTCTTCCGTATGACTCTACTTTTTCCAAATGTTCAACAGACTATTTTATGGTTATAAAATTCTAAATTTCTAGATTTGCCAAGTTATCTAATGCAGATTATTGTGTAGTTTAAATGTTACCTCAGATCAAAATTTGTATTGAATACATAATATTTTTTTCAGCTTAATTTTTAATATATATTTAAAATAATGTATATGTTTTTAATTTTATTAATAATTTTATTTTATGGATAAAAAAAATTTAAAATGCCATTCGTTATCTTCATATCTAAATATAGGGCATTATTTTGCCTGTTCATCTGTATAAACTACTTTTTTTATTATTTTTGAGCAAGATCTGAATTGTATTCTTCTTTTTTAAGTTTATATTTCTTTCTAGCATCGATTATTTTTTTCCTTTAAAAAATAAATGAAAGGTAGTTAAATTATTTAGAATTTAATTACTTACACTATTCATTAGAATTATTATTGTGGCCACAATCTGCATTATCCACGATTTTTTTTCCGAACTAAAAATTATTTAATTGCAGCTCCGGCGGCTAGAAATAATTTAAGAACTATATATAATATCTTCTATAGAAGATATTTACTCAGATAAATTTAATTTTATTAATAAGGATTTATTTGATAGAAATTTATTATAGTTACATCTAGTAATAAATTGAACATTAAAAAAGTAACCGAACATGAAAAGTGTTATTTTTGAAAACATAAATATAAAATAAAAAAATCGTCTACTGCGTATCCGCGGTGACTCAAACCGGGGAAATCTTCTGGTTAAAATTAGTTAACTCAGGATCCAACTGATCCCTCATTCTAAGCATAAGTTTCTGTAAATACTCTTGTCCGAGCCGCGATGGTTCAGGGAATAGAGCGTTCGCTTTCCAATGAGGCGAACCGGGTTCGAATCCCAGTCGATACGAATTCCGCATCCGGCTTGCACTGACCACAGTGCTGACGTGAAATATCCTCAGTGGTAGACGGATCATGGGTTACAGTCCCCTTGCCGTCAGTCTAACCGTGGGAGGTTCTCGTGGTCTTCCTCTCCATGTAACGCAAATGCGGGTTAGCTCCATCAAAAAGTCCTCCACGAAGGCAAATTTCTCCCAATACTCGATCCAGGAGTTCCCTTGTCTTCTGGATTGGGTTCAAAATTACAAGGCTACATAGTTGAACATTAGTAGCCGTAAACCCATTAAGTTGGGTCGGCTGTTCAACGACGGTTATAAAATACTCTTGTCCCGCAGAATCGTTAAGACACGGTTCCCAGCAGATCACCGAAGGTGCGGGTGGGTGACCACTTGGATCAGTCAGCATAGGGACCGAGGGTGTGCGGTATTGGTCCTCGTTAAACTGTTCTACCGTAAAGTGCTCGACTTCGTGTGCAGGTCGTCGGGCTACCGAAGCGGGGGTGCCATCCCCTCTGCAGAGGATCAAAATTGTGATGGCATGTCTTCGGATCATCCTCAAGGATGCTTCCCATACCGTCGCCAATAGCCCATTGTGCAGCTCTAGTGCGACGTAAATGAACTACAACAACAACAACTGTAAATACTCTTATAAGGCTGACACGTAAATGATTAAATTGGATTAAATTATGAAAAGTCAGGAATGCTTTAAGTAATTTAATTTCTTGAATTGTAAAGCAAGAACAAATAAATGAATAAAAACAAGACATGCCAAAATGCCTCAACTTTTCCTCAAAACCATCTTTTTAAAAACTAATTTTTTCGGAATTTTGATTCTTACTATTATTTTACAGAACCTTATATTCAAAATATTGTTAAAGTGGCTTTTAATATAATTTAAAAATAGTGGTGTAAATAAGCATCTTTGGGGTTTGAATACAAAAATTCAGAAAAATCCCCTCTATAGATTATAAAAACGTTGTTTTATTAAACTAAGTCTGTTTCGTTTTTTAGAGGGGGGATTTAATCAACCGAAATTCTGACAACTAACTAGCGTGCTCAAATCTCTAAGTGGATCTCTGCGTCTGATTATAACATTCGTTTTATTATGGTAAAATGCATTATTCATATGAAATAGAATTTATAGCTAATCGAAAATATGATTTTTTTTTTCTCCAATTAACTGGAGTATTGCTCTTGTTCACGATACAACTTACAATCTTTCCCGAGTGCTTCAGGCAGAATTTATTTTGAAACAGTCGTCAATCGATATTTTGAACACTGAAGCCATTATGCGCAGATTTCAAGTGGCCAGTTGACTTAAAAGGTAATATTTGTTTCCAAAATCCAAAATAATATTTGGTGGCAAAATGCATCGAAATTACTATCATTTTATTACATAAAAAAGTTAACAACATTTAAAAGCAGAAAATAACAAACAAAAAAATATCCTTTAGATAGAAGTTGGTCGTCTTAATAATGAATCCATCTTAATACCGAGAGGGGAGTATAAAATAAAAATGAATCTGTAATCTTAGACAAACCATTTTTAAGATTTAGAACATATATGTTTGTATATAATATGAGAATATATTTTTATATTCAAATTGCCGCATTCTTGGAATCTTGGGTACAAATCAAATTTTGATAGATTATTACCATATCTGTGACACCAGCTCATCTTAACCTTGTTTTACTATTATGAATGCCTTTATTGGTTACATAAGTTCCCAGCTATCCCTCCACAGGGGATGGGAATGCACTTGACCCTGATGTCCCTCTCAGGGCGGTTTTTCTACTTTTTTTGCCCTATTTTATATTTTATTTCACTCTCGGCTACACCTTTATTTTTAATTTTTTGTTGGCAATTTTAACAATTTTATTTTTAAGTAACTTTCACTTTCTTCGTCCACGTCTGGTGAGTCTTGAGTTCTGGTGCCTACTATAGAGCACATGAAATATATCAAATTTTACAACCATCGTCATATTTTTTGCTTTTTTTAATTACTTTTTTAAGATAATATGCTATTCATACTTTTTTAAAGATACTTTATTATTTTTCAAAGAAATTTACTTTTTTATGAGAATTTTTTCCAATTCGTTGATTTCGTTTTGATTAAACAAGGAGAGTTTTCTTCAATTAAGTTTTCATAATTTTATAAATTTCTTAAGATATGTATAAAATAAACGTCGCAGAGTCTTACTAAACCAATGCTTTATGGAGAAACCACTTTAAATCTAACTTTTTATAATATTTATAATCACTGCTAATAAATATTAAAGCCGTTTGCTACATAAACTGAATAATGAAGAAACTAAAATCGTCAACTTCAATTTAAATGTAAAGTAATAACTATAAAAATATAATGAAACAAATTTATATTTGCTATTTATATTTGAAATTAGATTTTTTTTTACAAAGAAAGAAAAAATCTGGCAATTTAAATATTAAGAAACATTTAAAAATAATATTAAATTTATAAAATTATATTTAAATTAATGCTATTTATATATATAAAAAAAGTTATTGAAAATAATAGCAAGAAAAAAATTTAGTGAATCAAACTCAGAGCCTTGTTGGTAGTTCTTTAACGTAGTGATAATTAAACCAGCGTTTAAAATGTGCTTAAGCCTACAATTCTCATGGTGCTTTATTATTTCAAGAGAAGAACTATCCTAAAGTGTATTTCGAATGCATATAAAGTTTCAATCTAAAGTGAGTTCCTCTCCTTGAAAGTAAGACGATATTGAAAGAGGGTTGGCCATTCATGAATAAATAGAACTTACTTTATAACTGTCATTGAACATCCGACCGAATTTCGAGTTTACGACTACTAATGTTTATCTCCGTAGCCTTTTAATTTCGAACCCAATTCAGAAAACAAAGAAACTCCTGGATCGTGTATTGGAAGAAATTTGCCCATCGTGGAGGATTTTTTGATGAAATCAACCCATATTTGAGTTATATGGCGAAGAAAACCATGAAAAACTCCCACGGTAAGCCTGACGTAGCAAGGGGACTCTAGCCTATGATCCATCTTCTAATAAAGATGTGTTTCAGCAGCACTGTGGTCGGTGCGAGTCCGGTGTAGAATTCGTATCAACCAGCGTCACGGGAATTCGAACCCGTTTAACCTTATTACGAGGTTAGCGCTCTACCCTCTAAGCTACCAAGGCTCATGAGCAGCGATTTTATTTTATAACCGTCATTGAATAGCTGGCAGAATTTTTTGGGCTTACGACTACTAATATTCAAATCCGTAGCCTTTTAAATCCAATTCAGAAAACTAAGAAACTACTGGATTAAGTATAGGAAAAAATTTGTGTTCGTGAAGGACTTTTTGACGGACCTAATCCACATTGGCATTTCACGGAGAGGAAAAATACGAAAACCTCCCACATAAGCCTGATGACAAGGAGACTCTAACTCATGATCCGTCTACCACAGAGGATATTTTTCGTCAGTAGTGTTGCCAGTCCGAGCTGGGTATGGAATTCTTATCAACCAGGCATCGCACCGTAATCTTTGGCCAAAAGTCAAAATTAAATTTTCAACTAAAATATGTGCAGGCAGTTTTATATCGCCCAAATTAGGTATTTATAAACATTCCAAACATTATAACTTACTTTTTTAACCGACGACAGTACAATGTAGTGAAAAATATGTTAATTTTTTTTATTTTAACTTTTAAATTTATGTTTCAGAAATATATATAGGAATTTCACCTTACTGTTGCATTTTTATGAGAGTAATTAGTCTGAAATTATAGTAAAATTTTTCAATTTGTTGGATTAGTTAATACTCTTGACAAACTTATAGTATATATCTTATCGTTTGACATTTTACAATGTTTGAATCACTTTTGAAACTTATCTCCAAAACTTCCACGAGGTAATTATCTAAACTTTTTTTGTCTTCTTTGATGTTTCTTCTTTCGAAAAAACCTGCCCCATTTTGCCCATATTGCAAAGGTGGACTAAATATACCGAAAAACAAAAATTATGTTGTTTTTTTTTTCAAGTTTTCGCTTATTTTGTAATTAATTCGCGTTATTTTGAAATATTACTTTGGAAATATAATTTACTTTTCATTTTTAATATAAAATTACGAAAATAATTATATTTTCATTGCTATATTTAATTATTTAAACGTACTATATTATTTTTATTTTTGCTCGCCATATTTCAGCCGCAATTTTTTTTGGGTTTTTTTTTTTTTTTGGTATTTTTAGTGTATTTCAAAATTTCAACTATGAATTTAATTTACCTGCATATAAAACCCCCGAAATTTTGAAACAAATTTTATCGAAATAGTACTAACTTTGCCCACGAAACCTTGGATGCTGGCCCACTGTGCATCGCTGGATAATGACAAGGCATGTCGTAAATGCCCCTTAGTTATTATCAAATCTGATAGGATAAACTTAAATTTAATTTCGTAAAATTTACCTAAAAATGACTTCAAAACAAGAGCAATTTTCTATCTAACTGGAGGGAAGAAATTTTTGGAAACTGGTCTTGAAAATGGTAGCCTATTTTTGAGCCGGGTGTTATTTTCAGTCGCTATATTTTTGAAACGAATGAGGTTTCAAATCTTATCATTTCAGTTTTTTAATCGTTAACATGTATTGTTATTAATATGCATTTTCTATAATAGGTATATGAAAATTTGTAGGTATGATCCAAGTTAAAAGATTTGCCGGTCCGTGTCTTACTGGATTTAGGTAAATGCTCTATTTTAAATCTAGCTTTTATTTATGTATGCATATTTTATTTATTGTCTTTTAAGTTATCCAATAAATGTATTTATATTAACAAAATATATGTTGCAGTAGAATAAAAATAATAAGACTACTAAAATAATAGACAGGGCAAACCTGTTTCGAGTGGAGTTTGCAATAAAATGGGTGGTTTTGTTTTCTGATATTCTACTTAAATACAGTATTACAGCGATTAAGCATAGTCTTAATACCCATCACAAACTGTTAATTAAAAATTTTATTCAAGAGTAGTGAAAAAATCACGTGAGATGTTTTTGAACATTAAGATTTGGAAAATAAACTCATAAACTACTTGTAAGGGGCATTTTTTTAAATCCCAGATTCATGTCTCTAAAAATATACTTGACCTTCAATTGATAAACGTTCTTGGAGAAGAACTACCTGATTTATCAACTCTGAGCCCAAAATAACTTGTAGTTCTAAAAAAGTTAAAATATCTGCGAGAACAACTGATGCCAGACTATACAGAGTATTACCTAAAGATCCTAAATAAAAATTAATGAGTTCAAGAAAATTATAAAAACCTGCTACAATTATTCATCTGAAATATTCTCTTACATATATTTATTCTTCATTTAGACTTTCTTTTTTCCAACTCATCTTATTTCAATTAGTTTGAATTCAATTTACAATAAAAAGAATGAGCTTTGTACGTTCAAATCTTCATGATTTCTTTTGTAGTAAAACCTTTATTCCCTCCCATTAATGTTAATATTATTAATTACCTTAAAAAGAAATTACAAGGGTTCCATTTTAGCAAAGTTGAAATTGACGAATGCCTTAGGTATTTATTTAGAGTAGTCCACTTTTTAAGAGGGATAGTATGATTTAGGGAAGCCCTTTCAAATGCAGTTATTATGAAATGAAATTCTTTTTTTATAGACTATTGTTTCACATTGTTGGATGTTTTCAATATTATGAATCATAAGGATTCAGGAAATTCTGTATACGTTTGAAAAAGCAAATAACTCTCTTAGATGTTCTACTTGCTCGTAGTTGCAAAAAATTTCTCTGTTTCCGTTTATCCGAAAAATTCCCCTGTAACGAAGTAAATTTCCCCCAACTCTATTGTTGATATCAATACCTAGGATATTTATCATTCTTCCACCGTATAGCTCCTTAATCTGTGTATTACCCTTCAACTTAACATGAAATATATGTCCGAAATAAAGATATTAAACGATTTTCTACAACCCTAGATATTTGGAATTCTAAATTGGAATTTGAGCTTTCTGCTTCCTCCTTTACCGACCTTCACTTGTTAGGAATTCTTCTACATTAAAAAAAAATTCTAATAATTTAGTTAATGATATTTCTAGTATCAAATGCTTTCTTAAACTTTTTGAAATCTAACATAACTAACTTTTTTTTTTTACCCAGGGATTTCTGCCAAACCCCTGAAACGTTTCTTATAACCCTACTTTTTATTAACTTGTTCGAACTTTTTCCTATGCCCCCTATTGTTTAAACCACTTTTTATATGTTTATCTCTATACTTTTGTACTGCCGCTTTGGTGTTTAGAAGTAGTATATGAACCATAACATGACAAACTTCAACCACGTAGTATGTGAACACAAAGTAGTATATGAACCATAACATGACAAACTTCAAAACACTTTTTAAGCATTTTTTTCGTGTGGTTTCACCGGACACTAAGCAACAAAAAAAATTACATATTTGATACTAAACTTACTTTTTGATGCCTAAAGCGAAATTTTAATCATAATAATTTCAAGTCGTATAGGATTCGAATTTCTTAGGGCTTTTAATTTGTATGAAAAAATCCTTATGTTTTTCATTGGCAATAAAATATTCAGTCATTTCTTTTGTTCCACGAGACTAGATAATAAAATGATAAAGAAAAATAACAGAAATAAATTGTTTCATGCCAATAAAGTATATTCATATTTTTCATCAGTCATACCTTTATGATCAAATATAATATCGTCACTAGGATTAATTTTAATAAATTTATATTAAAATTGTTTTTAGACTCATCTACATAGTTATAAAACATTTCTATGCGATCTTCGTTCATAGAAGTCATGATTAAATCTTTAATTTCCTCATCAAGTGTTATTTTATAAAAAATCTTCTTATTTCATAACATTTTTGTTTTAAACATATTTTCTCCATGTCTAAACTCACCCATAAATTAATTAAACTTATATGGAACCTGATTTTTTTATTTTTTTTTCCGAAGTCCCATCTCTAATTTATCTGTAACAGTTTTCTTGCATATAATTTGTATTTTTTTAAAACTAGATTTAAAGTCTTTATCTTATTTGAATTTATCATGCGTTTCTAATTTCATTTTTAAAAACCAAAGATAATTTTTAAATAGTTCATTTGTTGCTCTTTAAAAAATGCCTTACTTAATAAATTTTATGTCTTTTCACTAACTAATTTCACTTCCTTAGTCTGCGTTTCCGTAAAACTTATTTCGTAACGGTTGCTTTTTAAAAAACACCATACTTAATAAGTTTCATGTCTTTCCAGTATCTAATTTCACTTCCTCAGTTGCCTGCGTTTCCGTAAAACTTATTTCGTAACGGTTGCAATCTTATTTCTGTTCTACGAAATCACCACCATTTTTTTGCTACCATTCATAGCACGCTGTATACTTTAATTGTATAGTTTTGATAAATAATCTAACCAAGCTACCGATTTCTTGTTGCATTGATATTTTTGAATAATATATTCATCAATAGTAATTAATTCATATTTAAGACATTTATTTAAGCCATTCGCAGCCATAAATATACCTTCCAGTGTATCATAAAAAAATGAACCTATGCTATAAATTTTTAAAATAATCTTCTTAATTCTACACACTCTGTTCTTAACATTTAATCTACAATATTTAAAAAAAAAATTCTTCTGAAATTAAAAAAACAATTTACTGTTTTTAAACGTTTCATACATTTTTTAAAATGTTTCTTGGTGTAAAATTGATTGAATTTAGAAATCAATTTGTTTCCTTAATAAATAGTAAACATATAATTAAAATGAAATAGAAAATATTTTATAGGAGATAGAATTTAACATTTTTGTGAAGACTTTCTTAAGGATTCTGCTCATTTCATCAGTCGATTTTTACTATTTGACATTACCAAGTGTGATTGATTGATTAATGTAAAATTTTGGAACAGTAAAATTTTAGATGGTTTGGCTATACCGCTCCCAAAACTAGGTTAAAACTACTCTAACTTGGTTAAAATCAGAACCACTAGGCCAAAATGACTACCTAGTGTTGAGTGCAGTATAGCCTAATCTAGCTCGCACTAGAAATAATAACAAAGCAATAACCGTAATGAGCTATGTACCTCCTAAAAACAGCAGTTTTGTTACAATCTAGACGAAATAACCATTGACAAAATTCATTTTCATTACTAAAGTTATTTGATTCCCCATTCCAATCATAACTTTTAACCACTTTTAAAACTTTTTTATGTCTATTCGAGGTAACCGCTTAGTAAGATTCTAAGCTCTGAGTGGTTTGATGTTTTTTATTTCATGACTTTTTTACAATAAAGGTAGATATTTATTCACTCCTTTGTTTTTTATAGCAAATATTTTATTTTAAGATGTGTTTAATGGTACTCCGTAATTAAAGTGAATAAACGAACCAATGTCTATGTGATAATCGTTTATGACCAATATATAATATGTATATTAGCATATGTCTATTTACCTGCAACTATTTATCTATAACGGTTTGATTTGATGAAATTCATCATAGAATTTTTGCTTTCCATTCCATTTGCTAGTTGATTTCAAAGAATTGTTAAGGCATTTGTTACTTCCTTCATTACGTCTTGAGAAAAATTAACTTGTCAAGGTGAATAGAATCAGATGAAAGGTAGGAATAAAATCAGATGAAAGGTAGGAATAAAATCAGATGAAAGGTAGGAATAAAATCAGATAAAATGTATGAATGCAATATAAAATAAACGAATTAATTAATATGGTATGAAGGTTGTTTGCAAAAAGGACTAAAATTGTGGATGTATTAAAAGCTTTATATACAGTTACGAATACCAACAGCACGTAAATACGCAAAAAATGTTTCATCTAACAAATCTTGCATCCATAAAACAGATCTCCCGAAACACGTTTAACGATGCTGGTTGGACACGTTATTAAAATAGGATGAATTGTGAGAGGAACGATATTGGCTGTGAGGAGGGTAGGTTCTCCAAACAGCAAATGAAGGCGTGTTAACCGGGTGTAACCAATTCGAAGGCGGATAAGTTTTACATCTGCACTACGCAAGCGCATTACTGACAAATGGTCAAAATTGGATTTAATACTCTTTTCTTTGTGATTCAGAGACAGACAACCCTTTATTTGCTGTTTTCCTTACTATCCTCTTTAACCATCATTTTGCTTTTTATAACTCTACCTGCATCTTGATATTTGATTCGTCTTTTGTTTTCTACTTCATATGTAATATCACTAGATGCTGGTATTCCATTTCCTCGCTGCTTCAGCCTTATTGATTGTTTTATGTAGTTTACCTCTGCTTGTTTTTCCATTTTCTTTCTCATCATGTTAGCAATGCTTCACTTTTTGCAAGTACCTCTACATTATTTCCATATCATCCAGATAATACTTGAGGTTTTCTAAATTATACAGAAACCTAGTTTCCAACTTCTTATACTAGTTTCATTATTAGGCGTTTGTTTTACTTCGATTTGTTTAAGCAAACTGTCGTCTCAACTGTTTAGGTGGATTTTCAATCTTTTTGTGTTTAACATCAGTTGTGACTCTGCAGCAATCAATTTTTTGGCCTGACTGTTTCTTGCATAGTACACTTTTGTTTCCAAAACATTTAAAACTCTTCTCATCATTTCGAAATCTGTTTTAAGTACAGTCGCATATCGGATAATCGAATAACCCGCTAATACGAATAAAATTTAATGAAACCAAATTATTTAATATGAAACTAATGTTTTCCTCATTTAAATGGTTGTTTTTTTGCCCCCCGACTAAAGAAGTTAAACGTTTATTTTTGAGAAATGTTTCACCAAAATGGAATTTTCCGTTAAGATAAGGATACAATTTCAATAGTCTTATTCATTCGTTGGGTAAAGTTGAAAAATTAATCAAATCTTGTTACATACATTAAAGTTTTACACTTCACACATCATTTAGAATGTATAAGAAAAAGTTTCAAAAACCTAACACTTCAGTATACAGTGTGTCTTTCTCTTAAGTAAGAATAATTATTGCTTAATCCAGTGAACAACTCCGAGTTTGTTGCAAGTTGAGAGAGAAAAGGAATGGTTTAAATTAATCAGAAAAAAAGCAAAACAATGAATCTCAGAAACAATAAATTAAAAAAAATCCTTAACTAAAATAGAGCATTAATTTGGAATTTCTCAAGTTTCGAAGATAAAAAAAAAAATAAAAAATCTGAATGTGTTTGAAAGGAATACGCAAAAGTCATGAAAAATGTAGTACAAATTGAAAGGAAAAATCTATTTATAAATTGATGAATTAAACGGGTATAAAAAACAGTCTTCAATTATAGATTTTTTCGGAAGGGATCAAATAATATTTTTCTACCTACATTATACTTTTCACTAACATTGATTTATTTTTATGTAACTTTAAATGACATTTAAATTTTATGATATTAACACAAACAGTTTTAATTATATTTGTTTATGGATCATAAAACTGAGTTTATTTAATCAAAATACTATACTATGCATTAAATACCATTAAAATATAAAATTTTGTAAAAGTCAGAATTTAAGATAGAATATTGCACACTCCTTTTAATCGAATTACCCGCTTAATTGCATAAATTTGTCAGGAACCGATGGTATTCCTTTAAGTGGGGTAGACTGCATCTTGTAATTCCTTACCATGCTCTTCTCCCCACGTGCTTTAACATTTTATCAAAATTTGATAAAATAATAGTGTAAATTACAGTAAATTAATTTAGATTTATCTTGTGCAGATTCTATCATTAAAATCTGAAATAAATAGTAATTTTCTTCGAATATATATCATGTATAGGTACACTCTTATATTTATTATGGCTTATCAGTTTGAAGGTTTAGATAATAAAACTAACATAAATAAACTTGGTAATAATCAAGACAAATCTATTAAATTCCTACTTAATAAAAATGAACAAATTAACCCAAAACACAACCAGTTACTCAACATATCATAGTTTAGTTTTGTTTGCATTTCTTTAAAAAACCCAAATACTTGCAATAAGAAAAGACAATTATAAGAGCCAAATTTATTTTATACCCAAGCCTAATAAGAAAATATTTCGTAAAAGTTTTCAGCATTTCTCACAAAAATGCTTTAATTTACACTTTGCTGAAATTCAAAGAGCAAATAGTTTAAATAATTTCTAAATCTTTTACTTTTTTACTAAATAATGAAGATATTTTATCATAAATATTTTATCATATTATTATTATTATTATTTTTTTTTTGGTGTGTTGTGTGTGTGTGTATTTATATCTTTTTTTTTTTCATAGTTACTCTTTTGAGATTTTATGACTGACTTAACTTGCTTTAAACCAGACACTTGCTAGCCAACTTCAATATTTATATTTTAAATTTGAATGTTCTTAACTGTATTTTTTTTCAAGTGTGTGTTTATTTTTTTATTTGTTAGTCTCATTTCTATACTTATATACATACTCGAAAGTGACTCTATCAATTAATAATTTCTGTTTTTATTCTTCTTTTTTTTTCTATGTATCGTAATGCATAGTCTTGAATATAAGTTGTTGGAATTAATAAAAAAAAAAACATACACTTAAATATATATATATATATCTTATCATTCGTCACTGTGTAATAAAAATGTCAAAATATTATGCCTTTCTTTAAACATGTTTGATAATATTTCTATCTTTTCCATTTTTTTTATTTTTTTAACAGATTTAAATTTTGAAAAAGTCGTTCCGAATTTACAGTTTGTTATGTGCATCACAAGATATACCTTAAAAATCGTATTTAACTTAATGGTTATTTATGGGGTGATTGGTCTATATGGCAGAAATCAAGCGTAGAATCAGCAAATAACAATAAATTATTTCGATTGGTAAAGTTGATTAATATAAGTAATTAAAATCTTCTTCCTCATTGTCTGTAGAAGTTTTTAACGCACTGTTTTGGTCAAATTTATTTCATAATTTTTAATATGCTCTTTTTAAAATGGATCAATTTCCTTAATTACTTACATTCCTTTAACTATGAAATATTTCATTATTTTGAAGAAAGCAAGTCCTCTTTTTATTGTAACATTTTATGGAGAACACCATTTTTCAATAACGCATATTTTGAATCAGAAATAATTTGCTTCATTGAATCATTACTTTTATAAGCATTTATTGTGCCAATGTCTTAAAAATATTGCACCATTAATAAATGTAATATTAAAAAAGTTACTTTTCTATTACGAGAAGTAATTCTATACGAATTTTTTTTTTTTAAATATGAAAACAATATTATTTTAAAACTCTTTTTTTTTCTTTTTTATTGTTCCTATTTTTTGCTCCTAGTTCGTCGCGTTCAAGCTACCTCGACCCAAGATTTCTCCCCCTCTTCAGTGGGCGTAATCCTTGATCAATCTTCAAGTGTCAAAATCAGAGGAGGAAAATCGGAGGGGTGAAGTACTAGGATTGAGCTTGGAGAGGGGTGCTAAGGAATTATCCTCTATCGCCTCTTACATGCCAACAATTTTTTTATTTGCAAAATAATTTTTATTTTAAAGTTATTTTCTTAAAATTTCAGAAAGTTATTCTTGATTTAAGTTGAAATTATTTAATTTCAGACAATTTATCAAAAATGAAATAAAATAATTCTATACTTATCAGTTAATGTAAATAATGTTTTTAAAATCATAAATTTCCATGGATTAAAACTTAATGTTAGTTAAAAATTTTAGTTTGCGGTTGAGTGATTTAATTAAATTTATGATATGATATTAATGTTCATTAATTAATAATTTAGCCAAATATTTCTATGCTTAAAAATTTCATGGTATTTTTAAAAGCGTTAATGATTTTTTTTTTCATTATTTCGATTATAACTTTTCATTACTTCGATGTTGTGTCATTTAAACTTATTTTTTATCTCTATCCTCTTTATTTATTCATTAATTTTCAAGTATACTACTGTTTTATTAAAAATATATTTTGTGGATGACATTTTGTGATTATTCGGATTATATTTGATTTTGTATTATTTTTCAATCACGACATTTAGTTGTAGCATAACTATTATACGAATAATTTCGTAATCTCTTCTTAAAGAAGTAAATGTTAAGGAAATCTGTTAATAATCAATGTTAATAATCTGTTAATAAATTTTATAACATATATACATCACAGTATATGTCATGTACCGCGAAAGATTTTATTCATTGAAAATTTTTCTTGTTGAAAAGCAGAAAATTAAACTTTTTTAATCTTAACTTTAAAAATAAAAAACTTAAAGATATTTTCTAAAGGGAAAGAGAAGTAAACATGAATTGCGTGTTTTTCACATTTAATTAATTACGGATTTGCCCGAAATGGATTTGCACATGGTAAAAAATACATAAATTAACAAAGAAATTTTTTGTAAATTTATTTACTATGATATACAATGAACTCAATTATTTTATATAGAATTTAGTTACATAGAATTAGTTAGTATTAAAATATATGTTCCAAGAAACATTATAATTCCAAGTAATTAGTTTATTTATATTAAAATTAAAACAATTTCTTTAATCCTATAAATCAACAAAGCAAATATTTTATTCTTTTATTATACTCAAATACAAAAAAATTAAAATCAATATGATCATCATGATTGCGAAGCTAGAAGAATTTCTCATGATAAATATTATTTAATAAAATAGTATAATCTTGAAAATTAAAGATAATTAAATCATCAATAAATCTAAAAACAAATTTAATATTAAGAGTATAATATTTTTCATAATAATGCAAAAATAAGTTATCGAAGAAAGATGAATAATTAGTGAATATGAATTTATCATTAAATTCCTAAGTTTTAATTTTTCTATAATATTTAAATTACCAGTAATAATATGTTCATGTTGTTTATCAACAAAATCAAAATATTTCTCCTCCTTACAATGATATTCATCATCGGACACATTAATCCTCCCTAAATTTTTGCTTATATCATTATAATTAAATATTTTTCTACCAAGAGATTAATTATATTTGAAGCTTTTAATTATGTCTAAATCTTTTAATGGAAATAAAGTTTTAAAATTTTCAAAAATAGTATGAAATTTGATCTGATCGAAAATAGGTTTTTGAAAGTCAAAAACGAAATATAAGTTATCTGAATTTTTTCTTTTTATTTGGAGAAATTTTTATCACCGCGGACCTGTCAATGCTTATTAATTTTACCGCGGCCCGCTGGAGAAGGGGAAGTTGATTGTTTATATTTTAGATTATTTCGATTTATTAATTTGATTTAATTGTATTTAAACATGCCTTCAAAATAAAATACAGTTACACCAAAAAATAAGTATATAGTGATTTAGCATTTTAACTTACTAGAACGCTAAATCAATGAGAACTCTAAGCTTGTTTCTTTGCAATGAGACGGTTCCATCCAACATATTTCAGAAACCACAGGTTAACATATAAATAACATTTTTAATTTTACGAAAAGTTTTGGATCTATCGTTATTAAGGATTGTACGTTTTTTGTCAGTATTAGGGCAAGTTCTACATTTTTTTATCACCACACGCTTTATAAGACAGTAAAATTACGGGTATAACAGGCAATTCAAAAAATCTTTTGCTTTCAGAGTAGCAGGATATCGATCCTCTCTGAAGTGAGCTCTTCGTACAACATGAAGAATAATTTAAATACTGAACATATTTTTTACCAGGCGCTAAATTGTTCATAACAGTTTAAATCCATAAAATGACATGAAAATGTAGAGAAAACATGGAAAAAGTTACAGAACAATGAAAAAAGGGGGGAAAAGAAAAATAATAATAAAAATAACAAGAAACCGTGAAAAAATTAATAAAAATCCAGAAAATAAAAGATATAATCTCTTCATTAGCTAACACGATTATATCCACAAAAAGGATATGCTTTCTATATATGGGTGATTATTTTTAAATGTAACAATTCGGACCAAGAAATTTCTTCAAATTTAAAGTCTTTAAAATAATCTAAATTTTTTTTTTTTTTTTTTTTTTTTTTTTGTATACTCCTTTAGTTACATTTTTAATATCTTACAGACAGCAGTGTAGTTTATTGACATTTTCTCAAGAAAAAAAATAAAATAGAAATTCACCAAATCTTGAATGCCAGGAAAATGACATATTAGCTTAGAAGTTTAAAAAACAGTCATTTTAAGGTAATAGTAAGTAACTCAACTTAAGCCTTTATGTTAGATGGACCATAAATTGCTTAAATTAATTCTTTTTATCCATTGTAGAGAGAATCAAAAAAAATTTTTGTTGCGAATATGTACAGAGCAAAATTGTGTATAATAACCAATCGTTATAATAAATAAATAACTTTGATTACATCCAAGCACATTACAATCATACATAAACTTGGTATTAGGTCAATATTTGCTTTCCCTCCTAATAGTTTTAGCAGTTGAAAAAAAAATTCTGGTAACACTTCAATATCCTGGCATTCATAAGCCAGGAAATTGACAGCCGGTATAATGACAAATTCGCCATTTCATAGCATATAACTTTACTTTAAATTAATATTTTGGCCTAAGACGTTTATATTGTGTAGAAAACAACAGGATTTCTTAAAATAACTCAGATAAATCTATGTAGTTTATGTTATTTATTAAAAATAATAGATATTGAAAAATTTATGGGAAGTTTTGAAGCTAGTTATTATTGGAAACATTGTTTGGGACATGCCAGGAAAATAACATTTTGATGTTCAATTAAATTTTTTAATTATGCAAAAAAGTCATTGCTAGTGCAGAGTCATTTTAAAATGCTAACAGCGATGGTATTTATTAATTTTTTTAAAAAAAAAAAAAGTTCTTTTAGTATAATAGTATTAGTTCTTGGAGCAAGGGACAGTAAATTGTCATATTTCTTGAGAATCACCCCTATATATATATATTATATGTATATATATTATATATATATATATTATATATATATTATATATTATATATATTATATTTATATATATTTATATATATTTATATATATATTATATATTATATATATTATATTTATATATATATATATATATATATATTTATATATATAAATATATATATATATATACCCTTAAAAAAGATAACCCTATAGCCTCTCTACTTCTGTGGGGGAAACATTTTGAGCGTGTTAGGTGGGTCATCTTGACCATCATTTAGTAGCAGGTGTTCCTTTGAGACGCTCCTTACAATGCCTTTTGTTCGTTTGTGGGGGAAGAGTCTAGGGCCGATTTCGACCTGTAATCCTAGTTCGTTAGTTCCTCTCACATATTTTCTATTCATATTACTAACAGCAATAAAACTAATTTTTTTATTTTTCTTAAAGTTCCTATCAGTAAAGTTTTTAAACCGAAATTGGGATTCTTACTCCTTAGTAAACACTAACAAAATGTTCTAAGAAAACAAACGTTAAACTAAGACATTTTTATCATAAAATGCCACATTAGGGATTACTGTAAAAGGTTTTTGCAAAATTTATTTCAATTCATCCACTTTTTCCCAGTATTGCATATCGCGTTGGCCAAATACAAAAGCCAAAAAAATAGGCACTTTTAGGACCGTTTTCTTGAAAATTAACCGATCGTTAAAATGTAAACCTAAAAAGATTTGTTATGCGGTTTACGTGTAAATCTTTAAATGAGATCTGTGACGCTACATACATTACCCTAATAAAACTTGGAACACAACTTTCTATATAAAAACCTTATTTTGAGGTTGTCTTAGGGTTTTTAAACGCGAAGAAAAAAAATCCTTTAATAGTCTCAAGATGAAAATAATCTTAAATCTAGGAAATTTCCTATCGCTAGTGGAACGTCAGCTGAAACGTCATGACGGATCCATTTTACCTAAGTGACAAATACTTTTTAAAAAAATAATCCTTTTAGGATGAAAGGTTCCAATATTTTTGCTTTATTTGAAGAAGGTTTTTGGTACAAACATTTTCGTAACAATAAAAAGAAAATTCCGATACAAGGTTCCCCCAGATGGCGTTATAAAATCCCCTAAAATTTTTTAAAAAAACCAAAATTTTTTAACTTAATGTATAAGTATTAACAAAAAGTACAAAAGTTAAATAATGTATAGAAACGTTGCTTTAATAATTTTTAATATTTTATTATCGACAAATTAATCTTTTTTACATTTCAATCGTTTACATTATCTTTAATTTCTACTAAAATATTTAAGATATTTTTTTTAAATGCTTTTTGACTCGCGCATTTTTTCATAAATATTTTATTTACAACGATATAGTCTTTTTAATATTTTAATTTTAACATTATGCTTAAATTTCTGATAAAATATCCAACATATTTTCGTCAATATTTTGATTTGTATACGTTTTTGCAGTTAAACATTTTCAACATAGAAGAAGTATGTACAAAAATTTTGGAGCGTTCACATGGAGCGGGCAAAATAGCATCAGCTGTAGTTATAGACATTTTGTTTTCTTTCGAAGTTTTAGATGAAGATTAAGTCTTTTTAATTTGTAGGAAGCGTTAATTTTTCTTAAGCTATTCTAATAACATGTGTCAATTGTTATTGTGCTAATTATCATAATTGTTATGTTTAGGAACGTGCTTAATAAGCTGAATATCGTCTCAGAAAGAGAACTGTATAGAGAGGAGACGTAAGTTCCTTCCTTCCTCATTGGCTCGACAGCCCAGGATGGGCCTTGGCCTTCTCCAGTAGTTTTTTCCAAGCTGTCCTTCCTTTGGCAATGGACTTCCAATTCTTTATTTTTAATATAGATAAATCTTTCTCCAGGGTATCTAGCCATCTGAGATTTGGCCTGCCCCTTCTACGTGTTCCTGTCGGCCGGGCATCAAAAATCTTTTTCACAATACGGTCTTCTTCCATTCTTACTAAGTGGCCTGCCCATTTTATCTTTTGGACCTTAATGAATCTTATGATGTCTGGTTCATTATATGATCGATAGAGTTCTAAATTTGATCTTCTTAACCACTGACCGTTTTTATTAATTCCTCCAAAAATGCACCGTAATATCTTTCTCTCAAATATGCTCAGCATTTCTTCATCTGCACGAGTCAATGTCCATGTTTCACAAGCATATGTTAAAACTGACCTAATGAGGCCTTTAAATAATAACAGCTTTGTTTTTCTCTTGATTACATTTGATCTTAAAAACTTTCTTAATCCACAAAAGCACCTATTTGCTGCTGTGATTCTCTTTCGTATTTCTGCAGTTACATCGTTCCTGTTATTTATTTCAGATCCTAAATACGTGAAGCTGTCCACTACCTCGAATGAATGTCCCCCAATTTTTAGATGGGTACTCCTGTGGGCTGTTTTAGTACAAGGCATATATTTAGTTTTATTTTCATTTATTTTCAGACCCATCTTCAGGGCCTCTTTCTCTAAAGAAATAAAGGCCTCTTCAAGTGCTCTTGGTGTTCGAGCAATAATTCCTATATCGTCAGCAAAAGCCAACAATTGTATTGACTTATTAAATATAGTTCCTCTGTTATTGATTTTTGAATCTCTTATTACCTTTTCTAGTGCTAGGTTAAAGAGGAGATAGGCTAGAGAATCTCCCTGTCGCACACCATTTTTTATTTCTAATGGCTCTGATAAACAATTCTGTATTTTTACCATGATTTTAGTTTCACTTAGTGTTAGGTTAATCAATCTCACCAATTTTTCTGGTATTTTAAACTCTCTCATTGCCATGATCAGAGCTTTTCTGTTAATACTATCATAGGCGGTTTTAAAGTCAATGAACAGGTTGTGCAAATCAATTCCAAATTCTCTCGTTTTCTCCAATATCTGCCGAATGGTACAAATTTGCTCAGTAGTTGATCTTCCCCTTCTAAAACCACTTTGATACTCTCCTATTATTCCCTCTGAAAACATAGTAAGTCTATTGAATAAAATATTTGAGAATACCTTATAGCTCGTGCAAAGTAAGTTAATTCCTCGATAGTTTGAGCATTCAAGAACATCTCCTTTTTTATGAATTACACAAGTCAAACTAATTTTCCAATCCTCTGGGATTACTTCCCGTTCCCATATAATTAGTATTAGATCATATATTTTCTTCGCAACCTCCATTCCCCCACCTTTTATTAATTCAGATGGTATGGTGTCAGGGCCAGGAGCTTTATTGTTTTTTAATTTGTCAATTCCCATGATGACCTCTTCCAACGTTGGAGGTGTAACCATTTCTTGGTTATGCATCTGTAAATTGTCTATTGCTATCTCGTCTTCTTCCTCATCACCATTCAACAGATGGTCAAAGTGTTCATTCCATCTGTTCAGCACCTCTTCTCTATCGCTTAAGATCGTTCCTTCCCTGCTTCTGCAAGAGTTTGTTCTTGGCTTGAATTCCTTGCGACCCAAGTTTATTTCTCGAAAGAAAGCTCTGCTTTCCCTTGATCCCCTTAAATGTTCAACATTTTCAAAAAGATCTTCGAAAAATAATCTCTTTTTTTCTTTATGGATCTTCTTCTCTTCTCTTCTTGCTTCTTTATAAGCATTTTCAGCATTTCTTGCATGCCTTGAACTTATCATTCTTTTATAAGCCTCATTCTTTTTATAAGTTGCCATAAAACAATCATTATCAAACCAGTCCTTTCTTCCGGTTCTCTCGATCTTTTCCACAACCTGGTCTCCTGTTTCGATAAGAGCTCTCTTAATAACATTCCATTCTCTGTTAACATCATCCCTTTCTGAAGAATCATCAGTCACTTCAAGCCTCCATTCAATTTGTTCCTGGAACCTTTTTCTTGTAGTCTCTTTTTTTAGCTGTTCACCATCATATTTTTTCAGACGTTCTCCGCGAGCTTTACGAATATCTGATATTCTGGCTCTAACCTCTGCCAGAACTAGAAAATGATCGGAATCTATGTTTGCCCCACGATAAGATCTTACGTCCAGTATATCCGATTTGTGTCTTGAATCAATTAAAATATGGTCAATCTGGTTGTAAGTATTTCCATTAGGAGATTTCCAAGTCATTTTATGAATTCTTTTATGTTGGAACATTGTACTTGGTATGACCATATTATGATCTGTAGCAAAATCTATAAGTCTTTTTCCGTTGTCATTTGAAATATCATGAAGACTGAATAATGAATAATTTGAATGAATCATGAATAATTTTTAATATTTTATTATCGACAAATTAATCTTTTTTACATTTCAATCGTTTACATTATCTTTAATTTCTACTAAAATATTTAAGATATTTTTTTTAAATGCTTTTTGACTCGCGCATTTTTTCATAAATATTTTATTTACAACGATATAGTCTTTTTAATATTTTAATTTTAACATTATGCTTAAATTTCTGATAAAATATCCAACATATTTTCGTCAATATTTTGATTTGTATACGTTTTTGCAGTTAAACATTTTCAACATAGAAGAAGTATGTACAAAAATTTTGGAGCGTTCACATGGAGCGGGCAAAATAGCATCAGCTGTAGTTATAGACATTTTGTTTTCTTTCGAAGTTTTAGATGAAGATTAAGTCTTTTTAATTTGTAGGAAGCGTTAATTTTTCTTAAGCTATTCTAATAACATGTGTCAATTGTTATTGTGCTAATTATCATAATTGTTATGTTTAGGAACGTGCTTAATAAGCTGAATATCGTCTCAGAAAGAGAACTGTATAGAGAGGAGACGTAAGTTCATTTCATTATATAAAAACAATTTTTTGAGATTTATTTGAATTTATGAAATAATCACTATTATGACATTACGGAATTTTCAATAATTATCAATAATACATTAATATGAACACTAATCATAACGCTTGGATTCTGGGTGAATACCAAAAAATTTACAAATTGTCGTCACTGGATATCGATCCAAAACTTTGTTTACTGGACTTGTTTCCAAAATAAAAAATATAAAAGCATTGTTAATAGAAGGAAATCAAAGCACATAGTCGGCAAGTTCTTAAATCTGCTCAAATCGCGTGTTTGCAAAAATAGACATATTTCTAAATGCATGATTATGAAAATGAACGAAGCTCAAAATGCGTGTTTAGGCAGCTTGATATGCGCTTTTTACGAAAATGGGCGCCGCTTAAAATGCGACTTTACGAAAACGGACGCAGCTTATAAACCCTTTTACTACACTCATGTCCATAAATTGAGGATAATTCAGAATCACACGGAAATCACACTCTAAAATTAAAATTTCACCTGTAGAATTATCACACACATCCTGAAGAAGAATATGCAAATTACAGGAAACCACTAGGTGACGCTGGTAGTACGTCACAATGACGAGAGTGTAAGAGAGGGGTATATAAGAAATGGTGGCAAAGAAGTAAAATTGTTCACAAGCGCTTTAAAAGCCTTTCAGTGCAATAACCGCATAGTTATGGCACAAAGGAAGCATTTGGATAATTTTTTACGAGGCAGAACCATCGGACGACTGGAATGTGGACGTACCCAGCTGGAAGTATCCGAGGAACTTGGAATCGCCCAGAGTGTCATCTCCAGGCTTTGGCAACGATTCCAAGATGATGGTAATGTGAGTAAACGTTACAGCACAGGTCGCCCCCGAGTTACAACGCCGAATGAAGACCGGTATTTGGCAGTTATGGCCAAAAGAAACAGAGGGAGCACAGCATCAGACCTGTCTCGTCAGCTCTCTTCAGCTACCGGTACGACAGTTTCAAGGCAGACCGTGTACAGACGCTTAGGGCACATTGGTCTATATGCTCGTAGGTCTGTCAGATATGTTCCACTTACCGCAACTCACTGTCGCCTGCAATTACCAGGATAATTAGCAGTAGAGAGCATGCATTGTGGACACCGCAACAGTGGTCTTGTGTGATGTTTTCCGACGAGTCCAGGTTTAGTTTGCAGTCTGATTCTCGCCGGACTTTCATATGGAGAGCGCCAGGTACCCGTTACCACCAAGACAACACCATTGAACGACACCGTTACGATGGTGCAGGATGGCTCGTTTGGGGAGGAATTATTCTTGGTTCCAGAACTGACCTGCATGTTCAGAGTGTAACGTTGACAAGCCACATCTATAGGGATGTCATTCTGGAACAACATGTACGTTTGTTTCGGGGCGCCATGGGTGCTCAATTTCTGTTTATGGACGACAACGCCCGTCCTCACCGTGCAAACATTGTAGACGAATGCCTTCAATCGGAGGATATCACCCGTATGGATTGGTCAGCATACTCACCGGACTTGAATCCAATAGAGCATGTGTGGGATATGCTTGGCCGACGAATTGCAGCCCGTCAACCCCCTCCCACCTGTCTACTGGACTTTCGGAGGGCATTGCTTGATGAGTGGTGTAATATTCCCCAAGATCAGATTGATAATTTGATACTCAGCATGCCTAGGCGTTGTACGGCCTGTATTGCATCGTCCGGGAGACATACTCCGTATTAGCCATCATACTAACCATGTTATACTGTTTTTTGTAAATAGGTTCTTTTTTAAAATTTGCTCCAGGGTGTAAAAATCGCAATTTTTATTAATTATGTCAAACATATAGCATCTTTTTTGCGCTTTACCTTTTGTTTAATACATAGACTTTACAAATAAGTCAAATTTGTTTGGCTTCTGTCTCTTTCTGTGCCTGAACTTCATTATCCTTAATTTATGGACATGAGTGTATATTAAGCTATGGGTTTTGTAGCCGTATCTAATTCCATAACGCAGCTTTAAAAAAAATTGTGCTTTTAATACCCATACATTAAAAATTTAGTTTTAATATCCATAAATAATCACTACAAGGCAAAGTTAGAAACACTACTACTTTTAAACATAATTATTGAATAACTTTAAAAATATATTTATTATACAGTACGCAAGATAAAAGGGAACTTTTGATTGAATCATCGTATTTTAACACGCTATGATGCAGTCTTAATGAATCGGAACAACTTTTAACAGAGTTTGGAAAAAATGAGTAATAAATAATGTAAATATAATAATAAATGATCCCAAAACTTTGACTACAACTGTAATCGAGTATGCACTTATCTATATAGTACTCATTCATTATGTCATCATGATTACTTGTAGCATGACTGCAAATAATAAAATTACAAGTAAATACGATTGAAGATTTCATAATGCAATGCAGATTGTATCATTTTGTATACATGCAACATTTCTAGTAGCAATTTTGCATTCAAAATTGGATCAATATGGGGTCTTATGAGACCAATATTGGGATGTCTAGATTTTCTGATATTGGTCCTAGAATGGCTTTTAATATTGGCCCGAGAATCATTTTTGTCTAAGATTATTATTACAAAATATAGACACCCAATTCTCTATAGGAAGATTAGAGAGGTCCATCATAGGAAGTCATTGAAAATATGGCTTCTAAGCCACCAAGGTTCTTGTGTAGCAATTTTATTTTATAACCGTCATTGAACAGCTGACAGAATTGCTTGGGACTACTATTGTTCAACTCTGTAGCCTTGTAATTTTCAACACAATCCAGAAAACAAGAGAAATTTGCCATCGTGAAGGACTTTTTGATGGAGCTAATCCACATTTGCGTTATATGGAGAGGAAAATCATGAAAACCTGCCACGGTTAGTCTGATGGCAAGGAGACTCGATCCCATGATCCGTATACCACTGAGGATACGTCAGAACTGTTGTCGGAGCATTTTAATCTCGCCTTTGGACTCGCTGCCTACCCACTGAGCTTCTTATATGAAAAGTTAAAACAACTATTAATTTTTTATTATTACTATTACTACTAGTACTTTTTATTCTAACCATTATAACTAATACACTTTTTAGGAAAGTCTTTTTAAGAAAGACAACAAATTAAACAATTTATCTCTTTACGGCCTCTTCAATTAAAGACCCAATAGTAAATTAATTTCTTTATGAATTGAGCTAAATTTCAACTTAAATTTGAGCATAATAGATTTTTATTTTATTTAATGTCTTCTGTAACTTATTCTATATTGTGGCAGTTGAGCCAAATAAATTTTCTTCTTTTACAGATCAGTCAGAAGAAGTAGCAGCCGCTACGCAATTTTAGAAAGTAGAAGAACCATTAATGAAAGGGTAAGTGCATTTTAAAATGCTTATTTTCTGTTTAATGAACTTTAATATATTTACAAAACCTTCTTTGAACAGGATGAATTAAAAGAAATGCAGTGTGTAAAAATGTAGTAAAAAAGGTGTTTAATTCATACTGTAGGAATGATTTAAACAAAAATTTCAAGAGCTCTGATGTAAAACGTTTATTATGGTTCGGAATCAAATTATGACATGACATCTTTCTGTTTTTGATCTGTAAATTTAAGAGGTTTTTATTCAAAAGGATTTGTTTTTTAGGAAGCTTCTCTCTTAGAAAGGATTAAACAAATGGAAATAGACCATCAACAAGAAGTCTTGGAGCTCCAGGCAAAAATTCATGCCTATGAAAGACTTTTTCTGACAAAGAAACACAGGTAAGAAATATTCTAAAATGTTGGAGATACGTTAAAAAAAAAAAAGAAAAAAAGAAACGTACGTCACGGAACAAACGAAGTCCTGCAGAACAATTTGCATCTTAAATAAGTGACAGCATTTTCCTGGGATATATATATATATTTGGTATATTTATATTTTTAACCTGAGGGCATTGATAAATAGTGAATTATAAGAGATTTTATGAATATTAAATCTTAAAATTGTCTTTTTTAATTACTTTTTTAAACTATCAAAAATTAGAAACAAAGTTTAAAATTATAAATAGTTTAAAACTCACTGTTGAATTTTGCTTTTTACCACGTTTATATTAACTTGCCTTCGTGTATGTCTGTTCGGGTGGAATTTTGTAATCGATTTTAAACTAACTTCCCGACTAGTTACAGTCTTCAAATTTGGCACATAGTTCAGAATTGGATGACAATGCATGAGAATGAAGAGAAAGAAGACATACAGAGTAAAATAAAATTAAAATTAAAGAAAAATTAATATTTTCACGATTGTCTTTTGTTGTCGATTCGATTATTTCAAATTAGTGTCACATGTCAGTTGAAAAGTTTTGTGTACAGTGAGTGAAAAAATTGAGATTTTGGAAGTGAGTACAAAAAAAAAATCAAAATAAAAAATATTTTTAATAACCACGTTTCTGTAATGAAGAATAATAATTAAAAAATAAAAATTTGAAAAACGAAAAACGTGGGGGGGGGCATGAAATACATAACAGTACATATACACATATACATTTTCTTACTCATACACATGCACAACCACATCCTCATATACATCCACATATACATGCATATACACAAACATATTCCACATACACATACATATTCAGATACAATTACAATTACAGATATACATACACATATTCTCATGAGCACACATACACACACTAATATAGCATTACTGTTATGTATTTCATGCGCTCCACGTTTTTCGTTTTTCAAATTTTTATTTTTTAATTATTATTCTCCACTACAAAAACGTGGTTTTTAAAAATATTATTTTTTATTATAATAATATTGTTGTATTAAAAAAATCAAGACTTGAAAAAAAAATTGAAATAAATAATAGCAACTGCATAAAAATGAAAGAAAAGTAGCATGGATGGATGATGAAATCGGCAGAAATAAAGCACGTCAAAATCAATGATTAAAATACCTGATTCGAAAAGTCGTCTTAATACCGGGTTAAAATTATCAGGATTTTCGAAATCCAGTGCCTAACAACAACTGAACAATAAAAATATCTTAGATTTAGGAGGAAATTGCTACATTTAAATTCGAGTGTCTTATTAATTCATATTTTATTTTATTTTATTTTATAACCGTCGCATATCCAAATATATATATCCACGAATATCCAAACGACGGAGTTTTTTTGCAAGTTCGTTTAAAATGTCTTCTACATCTGGGGTAAATTTTCTATGAATGTTTAAGAGCGCCAATCCATTCATTCTATTATTACCCGTTGAATTGCGTAAATAAGTCTTTAAACGGCGTAAAGTCGAAAAGGATCTTTCGTTTGCACTCATTGAAACAGGTAGAACGACCACTATTTCTAGGAGTTTGAAAATGTTTGGTGTTATATCTTTATTGCACATTCCAAGAGCATCCGCAGCAGTTTTTGGAACACTACCTCCGTCTTCACTAATCCTTTTCAATCTTTTATAGCAGAGTTTTAGTTCAGACTTAAGGCTTTCTTTACAGGTATCCAAATCTTGAGCGTAAAATTCCACTAGTACTTCAAAAGCCTTTATGTTTGAAGGTTGGCAAATGAAAGGATCGGCAGGAAGAAGGCACTGATATAATTGGTCTAATATTGTTGTTGCTACTGCTTTTCCGGTTAAGTCATGCACTGGAATGAATTGCAAAAACTGCTCGGTGATGTTAAAATTTTCTTTATCGACCTATCGAACGCATAACGATAATTGCTTTATACCTGCAATATCAGTTGTTTCATCTGCAAGTATGGAAAAGCAAGTTGCATCATTAATCTTGCTGACTAGTTTTTGCAGGATTAAAATATTACAAACCTCAATAACTTCGTTCTGGAATCGAGGGCTGGTATACTGAGCATTTTTTCTGCTTGACTCTAAAATGTTCTTAAGAGTCGAATCGTTCTTACTCCGGAAACGAAGCAATGCCCGGAAATTTCCGTCGTTCTCTTCACCTGGTTGTTCAGCAATTATTCCCGAATCCTTTTGTCCCCTTAGAGACCTTGATTTCCACAAAATAGGATGGTTTCAATGATTGGAGTAATTTTTTTTCTATTTTCTAATTTTCTTCTGCTTGCTGCACAATCAACTTGTCCATTCACAAGTTTCATCTTTCCAAGTAAAATATCGTTTAATGTCCCAGTAGTTTCGATTGATTTTTTGTGATAAAGACATTTCTCGTGTTCAGAAAATCGCTCTACTGCTTTTTTCCAGCTGTCAAATTTTACACTGCACAGTTGGCCTAAAGGTTGCTTGCCAGAACCGGCAGCACTTGGTGCGAAAAGTACACAAAATTTGCAAAAAGCAATCCCCTCTTTACCCCTGAATATGCGAGCCATTTCCAGCGATAAAGCCATTTGTACTGAAATTACAATTTTCTTTTTCCTTTTTCAGGAAAAACAAATGCTGGATTGGGTTCACAAACATTTTTTATTATATCCAGTTTTTTTACCGCGTGTACTATCTTCTGAAAAAAGTCCAATGTCATATGGGTGGGAAGTAAAACTTTGAGGGTCACTTTCACATTCATCAGATTTTGTTATGCTAGAAATGTTTTTTTCATCGTGAAGTATCATTCGGTTCAACAGAAAAACTTACATTGGTACTAGACGCTGTCACCTCACTAATTTCAGGTCGTGATTTTTTTTCAAAATAATTAAAAATTGTTAAATTCTTGCGTTTTGACATCCTAAAGATCCAAAAACAGCAAACCGAAAGACAAGCTGCCGAGATAACTCTTAGTCTGACTAACTAACTCCACTGTACTCCGTTCCCTCTTTTATATAATTTTTCACCCACCGCATCTCCAAAATTCTCGAATTGTCTCAAAGACGACAGAACGTCTAGGATTTCAAAATCATAGCGTAAAGACCTCGCGAATGCCAACCAGTCTCGAAAACTATTGCGACTGGCAGGACAGAAAGGAACCAGTTATCGGGGCTCGCCCGTACACTATCGCGTGAATTTGGTTTCATAAGTACAACCCTATTATAGTAAATGTTTTTTCAGTATTCTGAGAAATGTCGTGAGAAAAAAAAAAGTAGGCATAAGGCAAATAAAAATATATAGTCTTAAAAAAATACACTGGTGTGCAAAACTTAAGCAACAAGTGGTTTTTCGGCCACAGCTCCCCAACGAAGTATAAGATAGCCATGAAATTGCAGTACAATATGCACGTAATTCAGTAGAAAGATTATTTGCATGCAAATTTTAGAAATAAAACGTCGTAGGTGATGTAAGTGTACGTAAACCTTGTGGGTCGGCGCGCGCAGGTCAAAGCTGTGATAAAAGGATGAAGAGCACCGTAGTTAAAGACATGCGCTGCAAGTGCAAGTGATTTGTTTTGTGAAACATGTCTTCAAGAAATCATTTAGACGACTTTACTCGAGGAAGAATGATTGGGAAGCTTAAGGAGGGGCGTAGTGTGACCAGTGTCGCCGAAGAGTTCGGGATCAACAAAAGTGTTGTTTCTCGTGCTTGGAATGCCTTTAAAACTACTGATACAGCTGTTCGGAAGGTTGGTGGTGGCCGTCCAAAAAAACAACACCAACAGATGACCGTTCCAAAAGATGACAGCAAAAAGAAACCGTTTTCAGTCAGCGAGCGCCATATCTCAGCAACTGTGCACAGCCACAGGGCGACAAGTATCAAGATTTACAGTGGCCAGACACCTCCACAAAGGTGGCTTATTTGCTAGACGTCCTGAACGCTGCATACCTTTAAAAGTTAGCCATCGGCGGCACCGTTTAGAGTGGTGCAGACAACACGAAACCTGGACACCTCATCAATGGAGTCGCGTCCTCTTCACAGATGAGAGTCGTTTTAGTGCTACAAGCGATTCTCAACGTCAGTTGATCTGGAGAGAGGTTGGAGCTCGATTTCATCCCAATAACATCGCGGAAAGAGATCGTTACGGTGGTCCTGGAGTTGTCGTCTGGGGTGGCATTATGTTGAACGGGCGGACTGAGCTTCAGATCTTCGACCGAGGTTCTGTAACTGGAGACCGCTACTGCAATGAGGTAATCCTACCCTATGTGCGTCTGTTCCGAGGGGCCATTGGACCAGACTTCCTTTTAATGGATGACAATGCCCGGCCACACCGTACTGCTAATGTTCAAGAGCTACTGGAAAGTGAAGATATCACACGAATGGATTGGCCAGCTTACTCTCCAGATCTAAATCCCATAGAGCATGGGCGGGATGCATTAGGGAGACGTCTTGCGACACGACAGTATCCTGGTAACACCCATCAGCTGAAAGATGCGTTAAAGGAGGAATGGAGACGTTTACCCCAAGAACTCCTGGATAATCTGGTGCTTAGCATGGAGAGACGATGCCAAGCAACAATTACAGTAAGGGGAGGACATATCCCATACTAGGGAACATCTGCCAGTTGTACTTACGCTTCTTCAGGCAATCATGTGTAACGCCACTATATGTCAAATAAAGCCTTTTTTTGTTCCATACCCTACTTTAAGCTTTATATTCATTTCTGCGCCATTATTCTTTTACCATCGTTTAAGTACAAAATAATGTACATCATATATTTAAATTTCATGTCAATCGGATAATTTCTTGTAGAGTTATGACAAAAAACGCACTTGTTGCTTAAGTTTTGCACACCAGTGTAATAGCCTGCATAATTTTTTACTAACATTTTTATTTTTGCCATTTTGTCCGAGCTCAAGGGGGGTGTTTAAACCCCTAGACCCTTGCGTACGCCACTGGATTGCATCACAAATGTTTGGCAAGGAAAGCATGTTTCAAGGAGTTCCTCTGACAGATTTGCCTGTTGGCTCCAAAAGACCATCTCTCCGTCCTAAATAATTCTGAGCTTTCTATATTTTCCTCAGATGCAATGCAAATGATGATCTACAGTGATTCAATGTTGAAGAAGCATAAAATATATTTTGAAAAAGAGGAAAACGCCGATATTGTCATTAAACGAATTCTCTTTAGCTTTGACCACTTGCTGTTTCCCAAGAATGATGTTGCTTTAGAACATTTGATACCCTGCAAAAATCTCCTTCACCCATATCTTAGCCATTCTGAGGATTAATAAATTAGCTATAACATTTTTATAAAATGTGTGTAGAGTCAATTTTTAGCAGACAGCAGTAGAAACCATTTTTACCAAGAGAACTTCTAAAGCAAGCAGTAAAAGAATTAAATTCAGAGATTTCCAATTTCATAAAGTTTATGACTTTTATATTTTCCATTTCCATTTCTGAAGCAATTTGTGATCCACGATTGACAGAATTGTTTCTAAAAGACTTTCGATGGAGATGAAGAAGTTGTTGGACCAGTCAATGTTTGTGTTAAGAGGATTATTATTATTATTATTTTTTTTGGAATCGTTACCAATCAGTATTAAAGTTTAAAAAAAAGGCAAGGAAAGGGAATAAAATCACCAAAAACTATTTTACTTGTTTAAAGAAACTGGATTATGTTTCTTTGTCGTTCCGAACTCCCTTTATGATTCATCATTAATTAAATTTATTGTTAACGGACATGATATTTACACGGCTAATTTGTAAAAATAATTTCCTAGCAACGTTTCAAAATGAATTTCACGTTAGGATATATTTGAATTTAAAATTTTCTCACATGGAACTGACATCATTCAACAGCTCTCACAGACGATATTTTCAGAATGGATGATCAACTTCCAAATATTATGTATCAGATTATTAACATTGTGTATTAGGTTATGCATTAGAATTGTTTATAAAGTAGTGTCTAATGGTGGCAGTGAAGAAGTTTGCACCAACCTCCATTTTGACAATTTTAAAATTTCAAAACACTACCTACGTCTTTTTTTTTTTCTTCTTTTTTTGCAAGAGAATGAACTTACTATTGACAATAAACAGCAAAAAATATCTGTCAGGGGTGATTGTGGCACAGAGTGAAGAAGCCTGAATTTTTTTTTCCTCCAAAAAATCGAAATCAATTTATATACTATACATGTTTCATGTTTAACATAACTTTTTGAACTAACATTTATAATTAAATTACCTACTAGTGCAGAATATCACACCTTTAGAGTAACTAATTCAAGAAAAAACTTACTTCTTACAAGAATCACGATATTGGATTTTATAATCGCTTGAATATCAATCGCGATATTAAAGTTTTAAATAACCCAAATACGAATCACTGTGCATAATTATTTAATTGCGTGAATACGAATCGCAATAGTGGATTTTAAAGGCACGTAAATGTAAATCATGATATTGGATTTTGGATATTTGATATTGGATATTGGATTTGATATTGGATTTCACTCGAATACTAATCGCAGCGCGTAGATTTTAAATCAGGTAAATACGAAAATCAATGTTTGATATTAAAATCGCGTGAATAAGAATCCAAATATTAGAAGATTCCGGCGAGGTTCCAAACATTTAAAAAGGCGAAAATCCGCCAAACCAAACGAATCAAATTGGCGTAAGAATCACGCAAGACGCAATTCTTCACGTAATTAGCGAAAGAATTTATGTAAACGTCTCTCTAACTCCCAGTATAATCATTTGATATTTTTTCCATTACTATAGCGACCGTTCGTTCTTTCGTTAATACAGTTTTACGAGATCATTCTTAATTTATTTTGAAGGTTACTTTTCTGATTGTATTCTTCCCAAATATTTTATTGTAAGTTCGCTTCATAATGAGAACTGTTATGGTGAACGTGTGAATGAAGTAAGAATGTAAGGAATCAGTTAATAGGTGTATTAAATAGCTGTGAATTTGTTTATGTATTTGAAGGCATTTTAGTCGAATCATGAACCTACAAATTGTTTCACGGAAGGCAACAATTTTTCCTTTTTTTTAAAAATATTTTTTAACAAAATGATGACGCATTGAATACAATAATTTTAATCAAAAATAAAACCACAAAAATAATTAATTATGTAGAATCTATAAAACTGTTTTAATGTTTATGTATTTGTATATCATAAGATTATACTTATTAAATACTTTGCCAGTAATAAATATTCTATCTAGAATGTTTGTAATGATGTCGTCTTAATTAAACTAATGATTTTTTTTATTTTTAGAATTTGAATGCGTTATTTATCATGTTCTTATGTTTCCTAAATGAGCATTTTGGGTTAATAAACTAGATATAGAATAAGAAAAACAATTCTCTATACCCGCAAGTTTTTATTTATTTATTAAGAGAATTAAAATTTTTTCTCCAAAATTGTAATTTAGTTTTTATGGCGTCATTTTCAGTTTCACCCGGAGCATGAAAACTCCTTCCATCGCCACTGATACTTACCTAGTCAAAATCTGACAACCATAAAAAATAAGCAAAAAATAAGGAAAACAAGCTTGGGGAACTTTTAAAATAAAATATATTTCAATATAATAACCAATCATTTGATCGCTTGTTGATTTTTGGCTTGTAGCATGAAAAAAAGCTGTGCAACTCAGACTTCTGAGGTGTCAGTTCCATCTGAACCTGCATCTTCTGGTTTGACGAACCATGATGAGGAGTCCTCTGCGATTCAACAATGCAGGATGACACCCTCTTCTACACCAGAAAGAACTTCTGTTGACACCTTGATAAATCAAGAAGAGGAGACGGATGACGAACTTCGTCAATTACGTTCGCAGAGTTAGTAATTTTCATATTCAATTTCCTTTATTTTTAAAGTAATTATGGCAATTTTTTTTTTAAATTTTTATTATTGAAAAGAGTTACTGTTTATTTATTTTGTTAAAATAAACCGTAAACTAAAGTTCGATTTTTTAACAATTTTGAATCCAATTCTTCGCACGCACATTTTTTAAGAGTTAATCTCAAAATTTTTTAATCGTATGAAGTAGCCAGAGAGAAACATAAGAAAAGGAAAGGAAAAGTATATATATATATATATATATATATATATATATCTGTGTGTGTGTGTGTGTGTGTGTGTGTGTGTGTGTGTGTGTGTGTGTGTGTGTGTGTGTGTGTGTGTGTGTGTGTGTGTGTGTGTGTGTGTGTGTGTGTGTGTGTGTGTGTGTGTGTGTGTGTGTGTGTGTGTGTGTGTGTGTGTGTGTGTGTGTGTGTGTGTGTGTGTGTGTGTGTGTGTGTGTGTGTGTGTGTGTGTGTGTGTGTGTGTGTGTGTGTGTGTGTGTGTGTGTGTGTGTGTGTGTGTGTGTGTGTGTGTGTGTGTGTGTGTGTGTGTGTGTGTGTGTGTGTGTGTGTGTGTGTGTGTGTGTGTGTGTGTGTGTGTGTGTGTGTGTGTGTGTGTGTGTGTGTGTGTGTGTGTGTGTGTGTGTGTGTGTGTGTGTGTGTGTGTGTGTGTGTGTGTGTGTGTGTGTGTGTGTGTGTGTGTGTGTGTGTGTGTGTGTGTGTGTGTGTGTGTGTGTGTGTGTGTGTGTGTGTGTGTGTGTGTGTGTGTGTGTGTGTGTGTGTGTGTGTGTGTGTGTGTGTGTGTGTGTGTGTGTGTGTGTGTGTGTGTGTGTGTGTGTGTGTGTGTGTGTGTGTGTGTGTGTGTGTGTGTGTGTGTGTGTGTGTGTGTGTGTGTGTGTGTGTGTGTGTGTGTGTGTGTGTGTGTGTGTGTGTGTGTGTGTGTGTTGACAAGCGCCGGCAACCGAGGACACACACGGGCAATTTCACCTTCTAAACGAGGACCTCGTGCCAACCGAGGACGTCCTCGGTTAGAAAATGGTATTTTCGTACTCAGGGGGTCATGAAATAGTCCCAGAACATTTTTTAGCAAAATCTAATTTTGTCCTCGATTGACAGTGTTTATCAACACTGTGTATAATGAGCCGAGTCGAAGTGTGTATGCGTGCAAAAACGACGTCCTCGGTGGGTCAATAAAACCACACGTTCAGCGGGCGTCCTCGTTTGCACTGTGAAACCGCCTACTCGGAAACACCCACCCCGGTCTTTTTCGTATTTAACGAATAAGCATGAAACAAATTAAGGAAATGCTTAAACGCACAACGTTAACGGACATTTTTATCACTTAAATGTAAATGAAAGTTCATCAGTTAATGCATAGGAATAAATAATTGTTCCTATTTGAAAAATTATCACATCCATATTTTAGTTACTTTTTTAATATGTATGAAATGCATAGAAAATTTTTCCCACTATTTTAAAGGAAATTAATGATTTTCTTTACTTTTATTTAACTGAAGGTGTTGGTATGTTTATAACGAAGAACATGTTAATGAAAAATAATATTATTTAGTCATTATTAATTAAAATGTAGTGATTTAAGTTTAAATTGTTAAAAAACTCTCATTCTTTATTTATTGCTTTAAGTTTGACATGAATTACTTTTTTAAAAAAACAGCTTTTTAGAAATTCACCTTACACATATTTAAATATTTACACACTTTTTAAAGAAAACTATTTTTCTTACTTTTTCTTGTATGATAAAACTTCTTTTTATAAATTGTAATAAAAATTTTTTTTAATTTTGTTGATAAAGTATTCTAGGGATTACATTAGAAGCTTTTAAAAATTTATATCTGACATTTTCTTAGGACTAAAATATTATTTAAAACTCTATTAATAGTTAGAACTTATTAGAACTATACGTTCGAAAAAAAATTTTTAAACTTATTTTGTAATTAAATTTAATATTCGAAATAAATTGCTTTAAATTAAAAAAAACTATTAAATTTTTTACTATTTAATAGATTCTAATTGAGATTAAGCTGGAAATCAGTTTTAGATATTTTCTTCAAACTAGAACTTTATTATTATAAAACGCACAGGCAATCGCAGACCTACAATACACGCAGCCAATTAAGAACCTACAATACATACAGCCAAGCGAGGACCTACAATACACACAGCCAACCGTGGACCTACAATACACACAGCCAATCGTGGACCTACAATACACACGGCTAATCGAGGACTTACAATACACACAGCTAATCGAGGACCTACAATACACACTGCCAATCGCGGACCTTAATTACGCGCGGCTAATTGAGCTTTTTTAAGTGATAATGAAGAGCAAATTTTATTAAAACTAGTGACTAATCATCCAAATGATATTGACTTATACTTTAAGGCTTTGTTAGTGATATTTTTTTCCTCAGACTTTCATTTAAATTAATTTTCAAAATTGCAAACTAACTGATAATGCTCTGATATTTACAAATGCTCGGCATGAAAATTTTTATTTTTAGGTCATTCAGAGTGTTTTGTAAATACTGCCCTTAAAAACTATTTTTATAATATTTGTCGAAATTGAAGACAAAAAATACGTTTATATGGAGTCAAAATTTCATATTAAAGCAATGTAAAAATCAAAAACACAAAAATACAGACGAAATATACCAAATAACAGTACATTGAAGCAAATGAAACAGAGAAAAAACAGTTTTGATTGTAAAAAGATACAGAAAATAGTCATAAAAAGATCATTAAAAACATTTAACCCGCAATAAAACTTATTTTTGTGCTTCTTGGACATTCACAGTCCTCTATTGTAGTTTGTTAGATTTCTATAAGCTTTCTGTTTTTAATCACTACTTTTGGATGTAACTAGCCCGCATTTGCGTTAGATGAAGAGGAAAACCACGAAAACCTCTCGCTCTTAGACTGACTGCAAGGGGACTTTAACCCATGATCCGTTAACAACTGAGGATATCTTAACTTAGCACTGAGTCGGTGCTAGCCGGGTGCAAAACTCGAATCAACCAGGCATTGCCGGAATTCGAACCTAGTTCACCTCATTGGATAGCAATCGCTCTATCCTCTGACCCACAACTGTTCTCCTAATCTTATTTTCCTTTTTTGCCACCACTCAGTTAAGTCTTTCTAAACGATCGTTTTTAAGTAGGCGTGAAAGTATTCATCAGACTTTTATTTAAATTAATTTTTAAATTGCAGACTAGCTGATAATGCTCTGATATTTAGTAATGCTCGGCATGAAAATTTTTATTTTTAGGTCAATCAGATGTTTTTGTAAATACCGCCCTTGAAACCTATTTTTTTAATATTTGTCGAAATTGAAGACAAAAAATACGTTTATGTCGGGTCAAAAATTAATAATACAAGATAAAAATCATAAATACAGAAATACGGCCGAAATATAACAAATCACAATACAGTGAAGCAAATGAAACAGAGAACAAGACAGATTGATTGTGGAAAACAGCCGACCCAATTTAGGGTATACGACTACCAATTTTACTTATTACTATACCATCTCCATATCCTTTCAATTTTGAACCTAATCCCAATCCAGAAGACTAAGGAACTCAAGGATCAAGTATTGGGAGAAATTTGATTTTGTGGAGGACTTTTTGATGGAACTAGCACGTATTTGCGTAACATAAAGAAGAAAATCACGAAAAACTCCCGCGGTTAGCCGGATTGAAAGGGGACTTTAATCCATGATACGTCTACCACTGAAGATATTTTACCTCAGCACTGTGGTTGGTACTAGCCGGGTGCAAAATTCAAATCAACCAGCCATTTCCGAAATTCGAACCTGGTTCACCCCATTGGGACGTAAGCGCTCTATCCCCTGACATGCAACTGCTCTCCTAATTTTATTATCCTTTTGCTACCACTCAGTAAAGTCTTTCTCAACGATCGTTTAGGCATGAATGTATCTGTTTTGGTAAGCTGGCCTACGCCCTCAGAAAACTCAAAATTGATTCTGAAATTTCAAAACTAATACATGAAATTAAATATTCTGAGAACAGAAATACTTCGCACAGGTTCTCTAACATTTTTTTTTTCGATAATTAGAAAGGTAAAGATGTGAGTTCTTGAATCTTCTTTTAAAAATGTTTCTACCAGTTTAAAGTTTTCTGAAGACCATGATCGCCTTACGCAATGCGGCAGTGCAGCTACATATTTCTGCGAAAAATGTTGCTTATGAAGATACTATAGGAATAATTTATTTCCTACGATATGATTTAAGTTTCAAAATTACCACAAACGGTTGAATTTCATAGAATGAGACCCAAAAAAAAAAAAAAGCATGTCACAGATTATAAGGCTTTGCTTCTTCTTTACAAAATATATTTGTACAATTAGGCTACAAATAATATAATATAAAATTACAAGGAACTAGAGAAACAATTGTAAGTCTTCATGTTCTATTTTACTTTCATAATATTTAACATTAACCAAGAATAACTTGGCACTGTAAAACAATTGAAATCAGTGTTGTTCTTAGTATAATATGAATGGCCTCCCATTTTCTATCAGAAACTTTCCCTCTCAAATTTAATGAATATAAAATATAAAAAATTTTCAAATTCCATAATTTCAATTCTATGATTCCAGAATTAGTGAGTGATCTTTTATACCCTTGAATGACCTATTGAACATTTAGTTTTATCTAATACATAATAAGCGTAAGCATGAAGTATATTTTAGTTGTAAATATTTCACGTTTCGAAAAGATATTGCTCTTTAATGAAAAACTACTGCACATGAAATTTTCGACCTGCGTATGATAAATTAATTTTTTTTTATAATTTTATTAATCGTTTTAAGATTTTTAGTTGATGCGCTTTTCTATTCATTAAAAACTGATAATTTTATAAGAGAATATTCTTATGCTAGATATCAAACACGTTTTTCTAAGAACTACTTTTTTTAAAGTTTTCAAGCCTGCTTTAAAAAAAAATCGTGAACTACCAACGTTATCCATTATAAATTTGCACATTGTGTATCTTTTTATTTATTTTTTTTTGTGAAAAAAAAAGTAATAAAATAATTTTTTATTACTTTTTTATTACACATTGCTTTGCGTCATTAGGAAAATGCCGAACACTTATGTTGTAAAACGAGTACATTATTTTGGTAGTCAATCTTATAACCGAAAATTAAAAAATCTTTTTCAATATATATTTTTTTAAATTTTATTTTTATTACAAACATTTAACTGCATCATATGATTCGCAAAAGAACCACTAATACTATCTCCACTATAGTTTTCAAATAAAACAAAATTCTTTGTACCAATTTTAGAATTTTTCGTCACTTATTTTGCTACTATTTAACAACAATTTTCTCAACATCCATGTCAACTACTACGCGTTTACTTAATTAAAACATCTATCGTAGTTCTTTAATTCATTTATTTTTTCTTTTTGCTTGATTCTTATTCCAAACTACTCTGACACTCTGAAGAGTGTGGCTATATATATATATATATATATATATATATATATATATATATATATATATATATTCAGCTTTCAGTTCATTTTTTTTTAAAGGGTTATTATATTATCATTATTAAATGTATTTCAAGCAAATTCTTCATATTTCATGCATACTTTTCCAAATAAAAATGTTAACGATCTAAGCAAAAGCGGGCTCGTTTACTTTTTTTTTCTTTTTCTTCTCTGACTATTTACAACGACATGGAAGTATGACATAACTCTCACTGAGGGAAGAGTAAAACAGGTTCTTGACCCCCCGCCCCCTAAGAATTGTTTCCAAAAGCCTTCTAGCTTTTGAACACCAGTCTCAATCTTTGGAGACCGGTCCAAGAGCATGTAACTAAGGGAATAAAAATATATATTAAAATGATTATCCTGTTATTTTTTTTTTTTTTAAATTTTTGATGCTTTTGTCATTTATTATACTACTTTTACATATTTTATTTTATTTTTGGTATTTTATTATTTTTACTTTGTTTCACATTATTACTTTCTTTATATTACTATTTTTATTTTCGTACAAAAAATATTATATTTGTATCCATTTTTTGGCATATTTGAAGTGATCAATTTCGAAAAGGGAATATGGTTATCGAATTTTAAAAAAATATCATGACAAAATTGATCTTCATATTTTACGAGATATTTTTTAATTTTGAATCTAAATCATAATTAAGAATTCCGGAATAAAGCTGTTACGGGACGAAGGAAGAACACCAAGTTGGTAAAATAATAAACAATAGTTGAAACATAGTATAAATACATACAAGAAATAGAATAAATATGTCTGAAGAATCGATATATCTAAAGATAGATATTGAGTATAAATTTAGCTTTAAATTGTTGTAATTGCGATTTGTAAAAGTAATAGTTAGAGAGATAAGGTTGTTGAGGCAATTATTTTGTCACTTTTTAATATTACAATAAGATCACTAAATGCATGCTTTTTCTTTTGCTAAAAAACTGCTGGAATAAGATCCACTAAAATTTCGTTTTGGAAAAGCAAGCTTTACTAAACTATACAACGGTGGTAAAGCATTGAGTCATTTTAAAAATATTCAAATACAAATAAAAATAATTCAAAAAAAATTTGTGTTTAATATTATAATATTTTCCAGAAGAATGCTTGTAAATATTACTGATGTATGATTAACAGGATTACGTTTTATATAACATACCAAAAAAATGAGTTATGAATTGCTTCAAAATGCTTTATATACAGATAATTTATAAAGAATTACAGATGCTTTACGTTATTTTGGTGCAACTCCTTGCTGAAATGCTTAATTGACTTGATAAATAATAAATTTCAAAGTCTAAAATATCAAAATAGAGCATTAAATTTTTTTTTTAAATCAACTGTGATTTTTTTCTGAAAAAAATCGAATCAATATTTTGTAAAAAAAATTAAATCATGCTATAAACAAAATTAAATTGTCTGTTGCTTTCATTTTATGATGTTACCAAATGATATGACGATTTGTAATAAAAATTTACAACGAAACTGAAATATGTTACTTTCTATTGAACAACTAAAATTGACTATTCGATAAATTTTTTAACATGATTATGAAACTTCACATATCTTGTGAAACATAAGTAATAAATTTGTAATTTTTTTTTTTAGATCTGAAGAAGCAAAGGAATAATTTAAAATTTCGTTTAATCTTCTTAGGGGTATAAATTAATTGAAAATATTAAAAAATCTATAAAAAAAAATAATTCAAATTTTGAAGAGGGTCTGTGAATGTTTTCCTTTCGAAAAATATAAGAGTCCACATTTTTTAAGCGAGGAGCAGGTAGTTCGACCCTTTTTTTATGTGAGCGCGATCCTAGTCACTTGTCTACTGACCGATTAGAGCCAGTCAAGTGTTTCTTTCGAGGGTGGATGCGAAGATCGTCAGCATTCTTTGCTGTATAGAATTCTTGTAGATTTCGTTTTTAAAATATTAATTAAAAAATTACCTAATTTATTTTTAAAGTAAAAAAATTAAACTATTAAAATCAACAAATTTTGAAAAAAGTTTTTTCATTTACCATAAGGTTATTAGTAAGGAGTTGTAGCGTAACATTCAATGTAGAAAATACCTTTATAAATTCATAAACAAAATTACTATTTGTTCCCGTGACTTATTTTAAAAATTAATTTCTTATCAAAGAGTAACAAACAAACATTTTGCTTTACGAAGCATTTTTTAAAAATTTTAATTATAATTCTATAATTTGTTTAAAATATTTTACCTTATACTAATTTATTATGCTATTTAAATTTATAATATACTTTTTTGTTATTCTAAAGCTTCATCTTTTAAGAAAAATTTAGAAAAAAGTAATGTATAATTAAAAGCAAATCTATTACGAAACATTTCCGAGCAATCTTAAGCCATATCAATTAATAAGTCAACACAGATGCTAATTATGAACTAAAACTTGATAGATAGTAAAAAAGCTTCGTTTAAAGCGTCTGATAATGTAATATATAAAATTTACTTTTATGTATTTACGGTGTGGGGTACATACAAGCTAGAATAAACAATGGGTTTCATAGCTGTTTTTTAATTTAAATCTTTGACTTCAGTACTATTTTGCACATAAAAAATATTTTTAAAGGGAAACGTGGATTGTTTTTTTTTTTTTTTTTTTTTCATGAGTGTATCAAAAATATTGTTAGAAAACATAGAATTGGCTTTGTTAATCTACATCAGAATCGCAACAAAATGCCTTTTTAAAATTATGTGTAATGCCTTTTTAAAATTATATTATGTGTAAAAACTACACTGTTGAAAAACAATAACGATTCACAGAGTAAAAATTTGACTTCCTTAGTGCTTTCAAAATTAAAATTCTTGTTCAATAACATGGCCGTAATAATCAAGAGAATTATTTAAGAATTAATTAATTTATTTATTGCTTGAGACAGTTAACTTATTTTTAAAAGCGGAAGAAATATGTAAATTTATCAGGGATAGTGATATCTTTCATTCTGTCATTCTACAGATAGAAGAAAAATGTTTTTTTTTTCCTATCAAATAAATAAAACAGTTGCAAATAATATCTCTCTTTGGCTTTGTATTTCATCATTTCTACTTTATTTGAAAGCAGGATTATTTTATGGTAGTTATGATTTCACTCACACTGAAAAATTCCAAGTGTTTTTTTTTTTAAAGAACCTACCTGAGTGGATGAATAATTAATAAAAAATATATTTTAAATACTATTTCCCCAACTGTAAATCTTGTTATGTACAGTTTGAAATGATTAGACTCAAAATTGTAAAACTTAACCTCTTTCACACTCCGGGCTGTTTCAAGAATGCTTGACTGTTTTAAGAGTTAAAAAATCAACACTTGACTCACTTTTATTAGTGAGGCTTTTTAATTAAATTTTTTTCTAAAAACAATACAATCAACCAAATATAACGGACAACCATTTAACAATTTTCAACGGCACCCAAGCAACGTTGCTTCAAATTATTAGACTCGTCTCACACCGACATGCCTCATCTCTGTGCTAGATCAAACGAGAAAATGTTGCACCATCAGAAAAACTACTTCACTGCCTAAAAATGCTAAAATTTAAGCTTAACTCTACTTAAAGTTGAGAATGGAAAATAGTTTTTTTTAAAGCTTATACGTAAAAAATAAACTACTCAATTCGAATCACACAAAAGTAATACTAATTTAGCTTAAGCAATGAGGACAAAATTGGTTTTTGTGATCTTTCTAAAAATTTAATAAAATTCTCACTGCGTGTTTTTTACAGTCCTTGCATTGAGTAATTAAAATGCCTTTTTTTTAAAAAAAATTTATTGTTAATTTTGGAGAACCCAAAAAAAAAAAAAAAAATGATTTATCATAAATGCTTTGCTAAATAAAAGATCGTTGTAAAACTAACATCCGATGAGAAAAACTTCTCAGCTGCACCCTTATCCACCTTCCTAATTTTATCTACACTCTTCTTTTGTTTGAAGCCAAGGAAGCCTTGTCTTTCAAACTAATTTTCTATAACCATCTGCAGAGCCGTGGTGGCTCATGAGACAGAGCGCTTACCCCCCAATGAGATGGACCAGGTTCAAATCCTGGTCGATACGAATTCCGCACCCGGATCACACCGTCCGCAGTGCTGGCGCAAAATATCCTCAGTGGTAGAGGGATCATTGGTTAGAGTCCCCTTGTCGTCATGCTTGCCGTGAAAGGCTTTCGCGGTTTTCCTTTCCATGTAACGCAAAGGCGTTTTAATTCCATAAAAAAGTCCTCCTTGGAGGCAAATTTCTCCCAATACTTGATCCAGGAATTCCTTTGTCTTCTGGATTGGGTTCAAAATTACAAGACTTCTGCGTTGGCATTAGTACTCCAATCGCAGGCCTCACCATACTTTAACTTACACTTGGGTTTTTTTTAAAACAATTTTATTTTTGATGTTCTGTAAAATCTGGTTCTTGAGTTGCTATGTTTTTCTTTCAGAGGGTCGGATGCAAAGTGAAATTGCGAAATTTTATTTTTTTTTATTTATTTGTTTGTTTTTTGTTTTTTTTTACTTCCTTTCTCCCTTTATTTGTAAATAGATATGAAGGAAAAATCTATAGATGATCAATAGAACTAATTTAATAGATGATCTTTAAATTATACATTTTATGCTCTGTTTGATGTTTTCTGTATGCTTTCATGACTATTCAATTAAATAGTTTATATTTAATTGGACTAAATATTTTATTTAAGAAAAAAAAAGTATTAGGTTCTAACAGGTCATAGTACATTTTTACTTCCTATTTTTAAAATTATACAAGCTTCTAAAATCTATTTGAAATCATTTTCTTTTTTCGAACTCAAAAAAATCTACTAAAATTAGGATTTTTTTTTAAATAAAGAGGTGAAAAAACAATTTACTATACAGCTAACAAATACTATTTTAAGTAAACTTTATTATGATGAACATTAAGTTTTCAACAATTGTTATATACGTTTTGAAATTAATGAAAAAACAAAAATAAAAACATCTATTGTACTTTTGCTCTAATAACAAGAGATAAACAGGAAGAAAAATTACTCTCTATTATATTATTAATAGAACAGAATCTCATTATAAAATCAAACTCTTCTGCCATTTTTAGAAGCATTGGTCAATACTTAACTGATTAAATTTTTTCACGTAAAGCGTAACATTTACCGTAACAACAACAATCACAAAAATGCACAAGCTGCACATTTTTTTCAGTTTCTTCATTTTGAATGAGCGAGTATGTAAATAACAAATTTAATAAATAAGTAATATGAAGAATGAAAGAAATATATTAGCTTTTAATACGACTAAAAAATTTTAAAGCTTGTGTTCAACTATTTCTATTGAGACAAGAACCGTTTTTTTACATATTTTCATAATGTTTCTATACAGATTTATTAAGTTCATATACTTAGTAGCATTAAATGAGCTACAAATAACGATTTTCCGTATGTAGATGTTCCATTTATGTAGATTGGGCTCCTGTTTGCCTTGTAAATTTCATTTATTACAATTCAAGCTTTCAAGTCCTTTCAACAATTAAATTTATTTGGAGCAGTTAAATTGAACTTTATTAATTTATAAACTATTGAAGCCGTGATTGGAAATATCTCCTTGTTAACTTGTTAGAAATCACTTATTTGTTCATTCTTCTTTTTCAATACAGTGTTCTAGGAATTATATTCGACCAAACAGATATTAGAATGAACAGTGATTTTTACACAAATATCCATTTTTATGATTTTCAATTTAAGTGGAATTAGAAGGAAATAAAAAAAATACATGTTATCAGTCCCTCAAAATAAAAATCCATTTCCAAATTAAACACCCAGTCAATAATACAAGGAGGGAACTTTACACGTGTTCTATGTTTTGCAAAAGCGCGGGAAATTCTCAGTAGTAGCATCTTACAGTAATTAGGTAAGGATGATTTAGCATAGGCAATCTTCTGCGCCAGATCGGAAGACCACCCGGGGCAGGGCTCCCATCTTCCCTTCAGAATGAGACAACAAAAGAAATGGTCAAGCCCTTGAATAGTCTTTTGACAGTAGCTTTGTTGGCGCTCAGATAGAAGTTAAATTAATAAAAAAATGAAACATATTCAGGACACCTTTTATATATTTTTTTTTATTTGCGTATATTTTTTAATTTATTTTACTCTTATTAATGACAATATTTCGATTCAATTGAAACTAAAAAATTAATAAAAATCAATAAATAAGGCATAAAATTTTATTGTTTATTGAGGTTTTTACAATTGAATTTTTTGAAATACCTAACTTGGCTTATTTATTTATTATAAAAAACACTGAAGAAAACTCCAACTTTTTTTTAAAATCATATTATTCTTTTTGTATTTTTCTTATCATTATATACTTCTATAGACCATGTATTAAAATAACTTAAAAAATTAGTTTACAATGAAATAACATCCTAATTCATACTTTGAAGGTTTATAAAAGTCAGTGGAAAAAAGTAATTTTTTTAAATCTTAAACAATAAGCTGGATTTTTTTTTTTTTTTTATACAGCATTATATTTAATTTATAAGACAATATGTAAATTTTCTAAAAAAAAAGTAAGAAATTCCTTTTAGTTTTTAGTTTCAAATTATAAGAAATTATTAAACTGAAGTGGTTAAAATTTTAGATTTTGTTTTTAAAAAAAATAATGGCATTAACACAGTGCATGACAATAGCAAGAAAATTTAAAATTCAGTGAGGAAATTCAATTAAAAAGGAATATTTAATAAATCAATTGAAATATTAATGTTCTCCCTGAGTAAAACTTATATCTTATCTGAAATAAGAAAACAATATTATTTTTTTATGCCTACTGCCAACTGCAAAATATTTACATTACATAGGTATGCAAAATATTACATAAATGTAATTTTTTACATGCAAAATATTTCATTCCCTCCCCCTCCAAAAAAATAGAATATTCTAATTCTTTTAAACAATGGGTAGCATGAATTACAACATTAAAAAGAGAGGGAAGTTCGCGTATTTTTTTTTTTTTTTTTTTTAACATTAATCACTCTCTATAGTAAAAATTAGCAATAGTCGCTGTTTTGTGCATTCAACCTTTCGTTCCATTTTATTTTGTGACATAAAACCTGTAAGACATACAAACTTGAAAATAAGAAAGTTAGTCGAAAAATGTATAAGCAATACGATTCACTGAAAAAAAAAAAATTAACTACAGACAGTTTGCTCAATGATTAGCTGTTAAACTTATAAAGAAATACCAAGTGAGGCATTCTGCAGATCTAAGAAATGCTAATACATAGTTGTAATTTCATAAACTGAAAGAAATATTTTGGTAAACTTAACAGTTCTTTTTTTTTTTTTTTTTTTTTTTTTTTTTCAAAGTTTAATGTAATTAATTATAAATGATTTTGTGGTGATTTTTTTTTTTTTTTTTTTGATTAATACACGATTATTTATTGTTGTAAGAAATTTTGTATCGTTTTCTCGAGATTTGTATTTTATAAGCTCACATACGGCTTGATGTGTGAACATATAATTTAGCCTGAGATAAAAGCCAATATTTTTATTGAAATTTTTAAAAGTAAAAATTAAAAAAAATTGTCCTAAAGAGAAAAAATCTTTTTCAATTCGAACTGTTATATAATCATCGCTATTATTGTCCATGATTAAAATTACATCTAATTGCAAAGTTCATATTGCTATTCTATATTGCTAAGTCCATATTTTTATTTTCAAGTAGAGTTTATTGTTTTTCGAATCTAGGTAATCGCTTATTTCAGTGTAATTAATTTTAACATACCACAATTACTTTTGAATTGAATAGTAATATTTTATTTTTTTACAAAATTTCTGTTGTTTGTAGGGAAAAAAAAACAATGATGAATGTTGAGCAATCAAGGGGGTTTGTAAAATTAGTAAGCCACGTGCGAAATATCCTAATTTCTTTCCCATTTAAATTAATATTATTGAGTAAAAGTGCAAGTTTCGCAAAGAAATATATTTAAATCAAAAGAAACGATTTCTTAACTGTTCGTTATTAATATGAATTTTTGCGCCCTATTAAAGTATTTTTGTCATTTTGAAATTATACAAAGTTATTCAAAACTAGAAGAAATAATAACTTGGAAGGTTAACTTGGATGAAATAGCAATGCTAATTGGAAACGCAATCCTAACTAGATACTTTTTAGAGTCTGACGCAGGTACTGAGTCGACAGTCAAGCGCAAAGGCTGTTCGAATTGAAATTAAACTATGATTCTACCTTTGAAAAGGTAAATATGGATTCATTTAGGATGAAGTTTAAAACTGCTAATATTAAAATAAAATATCATTTTCCTGTTTAAGTTTTAATATTTAAGGGGAAGTTTCATATTTAAGGGGCCATTCTTACTGCATGCGATTAACCTATTGCAACAAGCAAGATGTTTTTCTTGAAGTAGTTTCTAGATTTTCACATGCATGATGAGAAACTAAATGCTTAGGGAATGGGCATTAAGTCGTGCTCAGAATCTCAGATGATGAGGCAAGCAATGGCATGTCTTCCTGCTTACGCGTTGACATGTCTTCTAGGTTCTAAGCAGTGCTCACTGAGCAGTTATGAAACTTACGGTAATTTCATTACTACTCAGAAAAATCATTGCTTGTTTAAAGCAAGATCATCGGTTTGGTTTGAATTTCTGATGGATTCCTACTTTATTGTCAATATCATTCTATCTCTGACAATCACTGCCGCCTGGGTGTGCGATGCAGCATCTGCGTCAGCCCCTATAAACCTTCTAGCATTAGGTTTGTATTTTCGACCCCGCGTATAAGATTGCAAATTGTTAAAGGTACAGTATCACGTGCTATGATGCAGTCACAATGTTTCATGAGGCTAAAAACCGGTATGATAATTAGATTACGTGGGAGATAAATTAAGTTATGAAATCAAAAGCAAAAACGTACTCTCTCTGAAGAAACATGCTTTTTCTTCTACAATTTCGGACTCTTGATCATCACATTATTATGAAGGAGAGTAGCCGTAATTCAGAAAATATATTGTCAAAATAGTTTATGTAGAGAGCGAGCGAAAATTTAAGTCCTTTGATGTTAATTTCCCTTTCTGCATAGTATGTCATATCTCGTGAACTATTTAATATCTTTGCACACTCTTATTGACGGTCAAATATTGTTTAAATCATAAGGTACACAAATTTGTACATCATTTCAAAGTACGTTACTATTGTTCATAAAATACGAAATTTTGAGCGAAATCGGCTGAATCGTTTCTGAGTGATGAAATTTAAAAAAAAAATATGTATTCTTAAGTATTATTTCTCTACTAAAATTAAAAGATGTCAAAACTTCTATCATACAGGTAGAACTCAGAAGAAATTTCACAAAAAACGCAAATTTAGAAAAATTACTTCAAAAAATTTTAATAAGATAAATAAGATAAAAAATTTAATGTTTATCTAGCACATGAATTTTTCGCATAGTTTTATATAAAAAAAAAAGAGTGTAGTGAGTTTTGATTCTTGCAAATTGTATATATATATATATATATATATATATTTATATATATGGCTTTGTGTTTCATCATTTTCACTTTATTTGAAAGCAGAGTCTTTTATGATTTTACGCAAAATATAAAGTTCTAAGTGGTTTTTTTGTAAAGAACCTACTTGAATGGATGAATAATTTTTAAAAAATATATATTAAATACTGTTTCCCCGACTGTAAATCTTGTTATGTACAGTTTGAAATGATTTTTTTAATGTAGCAAAATTAACACAGTTAAATTATTCCAATTTATTTAATGTAGCAAGACTTATTTTAAGAGACTTATTTAAAGAATACAAAAAAGAAATTAGTTAAAAAAAATTTTTTTTTTAAATCCTGAAAACCCCAATAAAACCCTGAAGTAACCCCCAAAAATCTTTGCAAGTGGTTTATTCCCCAAAAATGGATTTTTTTATTTTTTTAAAACTATGTTTGAAAACCAAGTGACTTATTAAATAACATTTCTTTTTTTTTTACTTTTCTTATTTCCGTTTTAGACAGTATAACTTTGCATATCAGCCATAATCCCTAAATAGCCCAATAAAAACTGGTCTTTTTTTATTTATTATAATTTTTTTTTACAAAAAAGTATTAGATTGTTGTTGCGTTGCTACAAACATTGTAGCAATAAAACATGTACAAGCCATATTTTTGTTAATTTTTAAAAACGTAGAACTTGTATCTTGATAGCTATAAGCATCAAAGAAATTTAATTATAAAGTAGACTTCTACCAATATTTTTTAATATCCGTGAAGTATAGTATTTGTTAACAAATAAGGAATGTAAGAATTATTTTCTAAAATATTGAATTTAAGGAACACCGGAAAAAGATTATGAGAATATTGTTTTATTATTATTATTATTTTTCTATTTAACGTTTTAACTAGCCTTTTTTTAATCTAAAAATTATTTTTAACTTATGTATAATGAAACAATAAACTATGTGTACTTTTTATAAGAACAAAAATATATAAATGAATAAAAAATAAAGTGTTTTGCTATCAACATAGTATCAAAGTATTTACGCACATTTACAATTCTTACTAATTTATCCCATAATTGGTTTTTTTGTTAACCCGTTATAATAAAATATAATAATAGTTTCTAATTCTTTCGTAACAATTGTTTCCCTAATCTATTTAAAATACCGAAAATTGTAGTCTGGAGACTTCCTAAAATATATGCTGAAGCATTACAACTTATACTAAATATAGAATAATTTTTTAATCGTAATATTTTTTTAAAACTACTATTTTTATTCCTTCTAGTTAAACTGATAACAATTAAAACTTCCTAAATTATGAACATGATTATATAAAAATGACTAGTTTTTTAAACAAGGAAACTTTTATGTGAAACGCGAAAATTTTGTAGAGACAACGTATAAATTTCTACTATAGTTTGAAACTTATTTGAATTGAAACTTATTGAAATTTTAATCGCTCCCACGAAAATAGCATTTGTACCCTGAAGGATTTCCGTAAATAAAGTTCAAAATATTTCAATGGTCTTTCCTTTTATTTTACTTGATATGATTCTTTATTAGACGTTTGGTACAGCGTAACCCCTTTCAGCTTTTTTTCATCAAGCTTTAAATTCAGCCAGCTAAAATGTAATCCACAATAAAGTTATGTTTCTTTAAAAGAATTTATTCATCCTGCTGCAATGCAGTTCAAGAATGTCAAGACTGTTGGGGAAAAGTGTCACAATCAGTTGGGGTAGAGATTATGCGTGACACAACTTTTCAGAATTATAAAAATTTGAAAAATATTTATATACTCTGATCAGTCGGGTCTAAATACTTTCAAATCAAATAATTTATATTTAATTAGGCTAAACATTTCAATTCGAAGAAAAGTATGCGACTCTAAATGTGAGTTGTTATTTATACTCCGTACTTTTAAAATTATATCTTGTAGAATTATCTATGATTTCTTTTTTCAAAGCTTAAAAATCTACTAAAATTATTATTATTATTTTTTAATTAGGAAAAAAAAACTTCAATGTAACTCAAAAATATTCTGTATGAAATCTGAGTAAATAATGATCGACAATAATAAGTTAACAGATCATTTCAGCAATTTTTACGTATATTTTGAAATTATTTTAAACAGAAGAGTGATAAGCTCTAGAACACGGTTGCACAAATAAATGAAACACAAAGGGAAAATAAAATTTTCTTCAATTTTCAAATTATTACTTCAATTTTCAAATCAATTATAACGTCAAAGGTCAAATTTTTGTTTTTTAAAAAATCTACTATTGCTGATATTTTCAGAAGCATTGGTCAATATTTAACCACTCAAATATATTACTTGAAAAAAACAAATGTAAGCCCCCTAAAAATGCACTTGCAGCCCCAGGATTTTTTTTTTTTTTTTTTTTTTTTTTGTAGTTCCTTCAATTTAAATGCGAGCATATGTTAAATAAATAAATAAATAAACTATAAATAAATATATTTTAAATAAATAAATAAATAAATAATAAAAAGAATTGCAAAGAGCATGCCTGCACCTAACATTTCTTGCGTTGTGAAAAACTTGTGCTTAATCAATTCAATGAGAGCAGTATTCTGCCTTACATTAATATCCTATCTAGATTGATTTAATAAGTTTACAAATTTTTAGCATAGAATAAAGTAAAAATGGCAACTTTTAGCTTAATTATGTTGACTGAGTTTGAGCGTTCCTGATTATATTGTAAATTTCAAACACAGTTTCAACAATTCAATTTTAAGTCATTTTAATAATTCAATTTATTTTTGAAGTAGTTAAATTGGCATTTTATTAATGTATTTTTGAAGTTTTAAATGTCTACTTGTTACATGAGCTGGAATTTGTTGTTTCTTTTCTTATTTTTGTTCTCATTGCGGCATTAAAGTAATGCATTCGAGTAAACAAATATAAGCGTAAAGTGTGATTTTCTTATTTTACCATCAAATAAGAAAATATATGTTTATTCACACAGTTTTAAGTAATATGAAAGTACAACTGAAGTTCCTCTAAAATGAATTTCCAAAGGGTGCAGTACATGTGTTCTATTTCTACAAAAAGCGCGGGAATGGAAAATGCGCGGGTAAAAAGTTCTCGGAATCATCTTTTAACCAATTAGGTAGGGGACATTTAGCACGAGGGGCCATCTTGCTTCCCTATCATATGACTATCAGGCCCCAACCTTCCTGTTGCCCCCAATGCATAGTAGGGGGGTCGCTCTCTTTTCAAAATGAACCGACAAAGACCATGGTCAAGCTCATAAATGTTCTAAGGACAGTGACCTTTCTGGCAGAAATGCAAATAGCAACAATTTTCGATTACAATGATTGATTTAATTACCATTAATTGTTACCATTGGATTAATTGATAACTATTAATTTATTTTGAATAATGCTTCCAATCGTTTAAAATTACAAATAAATAAGAAATGCCAGTATTTATCAATGTTTTAGTTTTTTTCATTTTATTTATTCTTTTTATTAAAATTCTTGAACCGAAAGAAACTTCTACGTTTTATTTTTAAACCACACCATTATATATTTCAATTTATCATTAGCTTATTTCTTTATACCGTCGATTATAATAATTAAAAAAATACTAGTTAAAAAGAAAATGCCGTCATCTATACTTTGTAGGCAAGGTAAATAAACGTTGGTTTAATTATCGTATTATTTCTTAAAATCTCTTGTATTTTATATTATTTATATCTTACCTTAAATATCGTATTTATTTATAAGTACGTCAAAATTTTCTCACAAAGAAATGAAAAATAGACTTTAACGAAATAATTAAAAACAATTTTACCATTATAAGCAGAAAAGTACACAAAATGTAATTTTGTATTTTTGTCTCTAAACTTGCATTTTCTCATAAAAAGTCTTAAAAATTAGATATTATTTTGAATAAAAATAATTTTTAAGTGAAATAATATCTAATTTCTACAAAAAAAAAAAAAGAAAAAGAAAAACATCATACGTTTACAGTTACAGCAAAACTTCAGTGTGTGCATTAAGCCTTGCGTTTTACGTTCTTAGGAAGTAAAAATTCAAGTAATAATAATAATATTTTTACATTCCAATAATCAGGCATAATCCAATTGCTATTTAGCAGCTACTGATAAAAGAATACAAACGTTTAAATAATGTAAAGCATATATGAATAAAATTTGAGGTAGGTAGATATTTTATTTACGTCACACCAGAGCGTCACACGACGGTCTGGAAACATTATTCAAAGACATGCCATCGCAATTTTGATCCTTTGCAGAGGGATGGCTCCTCCGCTTTGGCAGCCCGACGACTTACGAGCGAAGCCTAGGACTTTACGACAGAACAGTTTAACGAGCACCGATGAACCGATACCGCTCACCCTCGGTCCCTACGTAGGCTGATCAAAGTGGCCATCTACCCGCTTACTGACTGCCACCAGTGATTCTCGACTTTGGCGTTTTATTGGGAACCGTGTTTTTACGATCAGTCCACTTACGGGGCAAAGAAAACTTTAAAATCCTGAGAAAATTTAATAAAAAGTAAGAATATATAATACATCAATTGAAATGCTAACGCTTTCTCTCTATAAAATTATCGCATTACAAACTACAATAAGGTAACCAGGGTTCTTTTTTGTGACGAGCTCAATTATTTCATAATTTTTTCTCTATTTCGTATTAATTTAGGTCAAAGTAAGTGAAAAATATTATATCTTGCATTTTAATAATTTGTTGTTATGAAAAACAGCATGAAATATCAGGGTCTTAACAGTAAATTAGCAGTTTTTTTAGTAACTAATATTAGACTATTTTTTATACTTTAAAAATACCAAAATATTTTTTTTTGTTTTTTTTGTTTGTGATTAGAGGGTCAAAAAATATATATTTATAAGACCCACCTGCGTCAAAGGGCGTATAAAAAAAATTTTCTCGCTATATTAAAAACTATGGCCTCAAATCAAAAAGGTTTTGAGCTCGAATCCTGGACAAAGCATAGATGTTCTTTCATTCTCTATATTAACTGTCCATACTGTGGGAAAAACGTTGTTCCCTCTTATATGGTGCCTCTGAAAGATTGGCTAACAAATATGCTTTAATACGCCTGAATTGACGAATGTTAACCAAAGTGGGCATTGAAAAAAGAAAATCTCAATAATCATTTCTGTTTTTGATGTATGACTTTACGTTACTTTATATTTTCTTAAATACTCTAACATAGAAGCTTGAAACTTTAGCAATTTTTGAAGTAAGCGATAAAGTTGAATTGAATATTTTATGGGTTTTTAAAAGAAAGTTAATTTGAAAAACCCTTGACGTAAAATTTTTGTTTCATACTTTTTGCAGATAATTGCTAGTGACAAAAGGGAAATGTTGTTATGCTAACTTCAACACCATTATTTTTTTTTAAAAAAAAGAAGAAGAAAAAAAAAAAAGAAAGAAAGAAATACAAAATTAACTCAGTTATATTAAATGATACAGGCCTGAACAGCACACGGTACGCAGCTAGGTGCGATCCGGTCCAGCCGCACTCAGTTAGCGTTTGTTCTCCTTGAAGTTTTTATATATATTCCCACTTTGTTTTCGGATATTATTAAATTTGTTTATTATATTATTGAGACCCAGATTTTAATATTTTTTCTCGAATATTCCAGAATGCTCTCCACAGAACAAAAGACAATTTGATGTTTTTCATTAAAGCATTAAACATTGTTACTATTTTGCTCTTAAGCTTGTTTTTGTTTCACGAGTATCTTAAGTATCTGTATCTTCTTTTTAAAATTCTTTTAGTATGCAGGCATTCTTAAATTAAATTCTTGAATGAACTTAGTACTAACATAATTTATTGTTTTATTTCATGTTTTTATTTTAATTTATTTAATATTAATCCTTCAATCTTTTTTATTTAATATTTTTTCGCATAGTATTGCTAAAAAAACATGGGTTAAAATCGTGTGATCTTGCTATAAAATAATAATTAGCTAAAATTTCAAATTTTGCCGTAATATATAGTTTATCGCGATCTATATATTACACTGATTAATTAATAAGATGCAAATAATTATAGTTTAATGATGATCGTAAAAATAATTTTTAAATTTCGGATAATTTAATAAGACAATTTTAAAAATGATTAAAAAGTATTGGTATGTGATTCTCTAAAGTTAAAAACAACAAACTATTGAATGATAAAATTAGTGAGATCTTCTCTTATATTGTTATTAACCCCTCAAGGTAATCGCGTGATTCTCTCTTAACTAACCACAGTATCAAAATTTTCTCACTCTAGCTGCTTAAAATCACAAAGAATTGATTTCAATGCGTTAGACTCTTATTACATATTGTAATAGTACGTATACATACTCTTTAGTAAGTATACTCTTGGAGTATTCCGGCCTGTGAAAGCTCTTCTTTCTCATTTTAAATTTGTTTGATAATCAATATTTAGATTAAAAATTATATTGTTTCATGGTGAAAAATTGCAAAGTTTTTAGATGTTTGTGCGATGATTAACTATATTGATTTCTAATGATGTATTTCTGAATCGGAGAGGGATCAGTGACCCGCACTGGGCAAAGTTGTGAAGGAGTGAATCTGTGCATAAGCTAATCAATGAATAAGCGTATTAGTTCAATATTGAATTAATTCAAAAATAAATAAATAGAAAGACTGTAAATATGTGAATCTTCGGATGTATTTGAGCGTTCGCAAAGTTTTTTAACATTTTTTTATAACTAATTCTGCTAAATAAATTCACTAAGTTGAGTCGCAATGGGCAACTTAGATAATAATTACAAGCTAACTAGAATGCTCTAAACTTGTTCTAATTACATCGCCTGAAAATTATAGTTTAGTCGTTGAAACAACAGTTAATGAATGTAGTTTTTAAAATAAATTGAAATAACTGAATCATCCATAAAAAATTTCAATTTTAGGTTTAAATTCATTATGACTGAATATATAATAAATATTTATTAAATACTGATTTTTGTTTAAACTTCTAAATTAGAATCTAAATTGTTCTAACTCAAGCATGGTATAAAAAAACAAATTTAGTGTTTCCCTTAAAGTATATTTAGCTATTTATGAGATCTACTGAAATTTTCTTAATAGTGTCCTTCCTTAATATCTTCGTAGCCAACTCAATGCAGATTGTTAAAATATCTGATTTTAAAATTGTTTTATATTAATCTGAATTTACTTCTAATTTTTTTTTTAATAATTCTTTGAAAATTCCAAAATATGTCCGAAAATATCATTTATTTATATTTAGTTTTTTAACTTCTGGCTCATTCGTTCAACACTGATTTTCATTGCTTTTAAAACTTAGATTTACTTTTTAAAAAGGATCTATACAATAGATGTTCGAAGCGGATGCTATGCGAAAGTATTTGAAAGAAACCTTTCATGACTAGCCAGATGGTATAATCTTTTTGTCCACCTGTTATTGGAAATATGTTGCGTTAGTTTTGGGATCGTTCAAAGCAGAAATATAACACAATTAATGACTGATCACTGAAAAAAGAATTTTAAAAAAAAAATCTTTTTTTTTAGTTAATCTGTGGCTTTTGGTTCTCATACAGCATTTATTCAGTTAGAATAGCACTGTGATTGTTCGCATGAAATTGTTCCAGTATTTTTTAAAAATGCATTTTTAAAGTCCGCG
>OX421978.1:104284389-104296889 GCA_949128135.1 Parasteatoda lunata
TTTTTACACTTTTAAGTATCATATAAAACGCATGACCGATGGTTTTTGCGTGGCTTTTTGTGTTTTACTTGTGCTAACTAAACTCCGTCAGATCTGACGAGTAAACTGTCTCTCCCCCTCCAGTCGGAGAGGGGAGGAAACTGTTGCTTCACCATCTTTAATTAATAAACAGCTTGTGCAGAATCTGGACTCATTATTCATCTGATATTTGGACTAATTTTCCCATATTAATAACAGGGTTTTGCTCTGTTTGCTATGTATATATATGTATATGTATATATATGTATATGTATATATATGTATATATATATATGTATATATATATATATATGTATATATATATATATATATATATATATATATATATGTATGTATATGTATATATATGTATATGTATATATATGTATATGTATATATATGTATATGTATATATATGTATATGTATATATATATATATGTATATATATATATATGTATATATATATATATGTACATATATATGTATGTATATGTATATATATGTATATGTATATATATGTATATGTATATATATGTATATGTATATATATGTATATGTATATGTATATATATATATATGTATATATATATATATGTATATATATATATATGTATATATATGTATATGTATATATATATATGTATATATATATATATGTATATATATATATGTACATATATATATATATATGTATATATATATGTACATATATATATATATATGTATATATATATATGTATATATATATACACACCCACAATTATAATGTCTGTTAGGCGCAGCGTAGCCGATTCTGGCTCTTTCACTATTAAATCGTGAAATGTTGCTGTCAAATACAGCAGTAGTAGTTACCAACGTGAAACCTCAAAGTGGTGAATTTATTGACACCGGCTGACCGTAGGCGGATAGTGAATTATAAGCATGTCTATCATTGAAACTCGTTAATAGTTAAACATCATGTGGAAGACAAATCAAAGTTTTTGTTTTCTTAACAACCGTTATTAGAAACTAAATAGGATTGTTTACTGTAAAAATTTGTATGAAAGAAAGAGTTCTTAGAAAAAAGGTTGCTAGTAAATAGTCATTTTTTATTTTGAAAAAACAATTAGAATGTGTGTGTTAATTCAATGTGCTGCGTCACTTTTCTGCTACCAACGTTATTTCATATATTATAATGTGGAGGAGCGTCTCATCATAATATTTAAGTTTACGAGATAAATACAAAATTAAGGGAAGAGTACTTTTCTAAGTTTCTCAGAAAAAAAAAGTCTGAAAATTGATAATGTGTGCTAAAAACCTCTCTGACTCTCAGTTCATTTTATCTTAAATTTTTTAAATTGCATAGTAATATTTACCACTTTTGCAACTATTTTGGCATTTATTTTGCATTTTCTAATTGCCAATAAGTGATCTGGTATGACTAGTCCTGTCACCAGAATGTTTCTTTGCTTTCGATAAAAAAAAAATCAAGAATCAAACTAAAGCAAACTTTTTTCTGTTATTTAACTATAATTTTTACATACTAATTTCATTTAATTAGATAAATAACCTCAATATGTTAATCAATGTTCACTCCGTTGCAGGTGGATGATCAGCAGGTGGAACAGTTAGCTGCGTGAGTTCTTTACTTTCGTTTTCTTCATTTATAAACTTAATGTAATTTGTTAGATTAATATATTTTATAAATTAAGCAATTAGATAAAATGGCCATTGCATTTGTGCGATACTAATGACTTTTTCTCCATTCAGCATTCTGACTTTTATTTATTTATTTATTTTTCAATATTTAGACCATGTTAAGCAAATTCTTTCTCAATTATGTAGTTATGTTCATATTTTTAGTGATTTTGATGTTGACATCATTTGTTTTAATTCATACACAGTAAAAACTTTAGTGTATCTCAACACATAAAAAAGGCGATGATTATTTTATATTAAACTAGCTGTACCCTGCGTGCGTTGCAACGCTTTCAGTTTGAATTTTAATTTTGTATTTAAGTGTGTAAATGAGATTTGCGATTATGATTTGAAATGAGAATTTTATTTAATGGTGAAAAAACCAGTGATAGTCTCAACCTTGGCGAACAAAGAGCACGTATCCTTTGGCCAAGGTCTCAACAGTTAATTCTCTAGGATATCGTTAGTGCATTTTCAAACAGACATGTATGGTGATGCACACCGAACATTAAACATATTTTGGCTGATGATCTGAAAAAAGTTTGGATCAATGGCGACATCAGGTATTTCTGCTGATATGAGCTGGCCAATTTGTCATGGTGTGATTTTTTCAATAAGCCTAATCATGTGGCAATTCTCTCTTTTTTCCCCTTTTTTTTCTACTTTTTTTTTTCTTCTTCTTTTGCCATTACATAAAATACATCAAACACCGTGTCTCTCCATAAACATGACGCTTTGCAATAAAACCAAGTATAGCGTATAAGTTCTTTGATAGAGGTTAATATTTGTTTTAACTCACGTGCGGTAATGCATCATGAAGATCTGACGATGTTTGCCTAGGTTACAAAAGATCTTTAATTTTAGCTCAAGCAGGATTGCATATGAATGTATTAAATAACTCTGACTGCCCATATGCGCACCGATACTTGTAGCACCGAATGAAGTCATTTGGAAACACGAATGTACCGACATTTTTTCGCCAAGAAAAGTTTCTATTATCTTGCTTGACCAACACCTCCTAGAAAGAGTATGCCTCAGTACGGGTTACCATAAAATATCCTTTAGTAGTCCAAACGTAATAACATATTTCGTATTTTCAACCACTGCGCAGCTTAGTAACCCGAACGCAGTGACATCTTTCTTATTTTTCAACAACTGCGCAGTTAACTTCGTCATATCGGACTACTAATTTTTATCCGTGCTGAGGCCTTCCTTCTTCCAGGAGGTGTTGGATTGACCCGATAACAACGTTAATAATGGCTCGGCGGGCGACGTTAAATCGGGTAGTTTCACTTTGCCTCCAGAAGAGCAAACTCCAGCTGTTTCATTCTTAAATTTTAGAGCACTACAAAACATACATAATTGATCCATTTTTCCGATGATGACGCTTAGGTGAAGACTATAGTTGGTTGTCGGTTCATAGTGAAATGTACTGAGATTCAAATCAGAGTATTGGCAGCGAAGTGCGTTCTTGATTGATTTTCCTTCTTGCATCACGTTGCTCTGGTGTTTCCGACGAACGGGCCTGGGTAGTGCGTTCTCGATCGGATTTCATTCTTGCTTCCCGTTGCTCTGATGTTTCCGACGAACGGGTTTGAGTAGCGCGTAGTTGATTTCTTAACAGTCTTCTTTCCCGTTGCTCTGATGTTTCCGACGAACGGGCATTGAGTAGCGCGTAGTTGATTTGTTAACAGTTTTCTCTCCTGTTGCTCAGACGTTTTTAAGGAACGGGCTAAAGCATTGTGTTCTCGATTAGTTTCAAGTCTTTTTTCCCGTTGCTCCAATGTTTCTGAAACAAGGGTAGTTCTCTTTTTGCTTGCTTGAGATGTTGATTGATTAAGAGCGATTCGTTCAGGCGGCAAATTTTTGCAAATATTCTCTCTCAAACAAAAAGAAATGTAAAAGTTGACAGTGGCCGCAAATTTGCTAAATCTAAAATTCACATATTTATTTTAAGTAATATTTAAAGCAATAAAAATGACATAATTTAAATAAAAAATATAATAATGATAAAATTTAAAACAAAAATCTATTTTTTAAATGAAAGAAATAAAATGATTGGGAATTCGAAAACTTTGTAATAATAATAAACATTCTAATAGTTTTCAAATGACAACTGTCAGCAATGAAACCTTCAAAAACTATATTTAATTGTGCTAACCTAAAATTGCATAATAAATATAAATAATTATTGAAAACGTGCAATTTGAATGAAATTTTCTTTTGCCTTTATTTTTATTAAACAGTTTTCACAATACTAAATCCGTGATACTCCCAATAATTACGAAATCAATTCTCGTTGATTTTACGTGCTTGTGCTCACCTGACATAAAGAAACTTGCGCGAGTTATAATTAAATATTAAAGTATGTGTAATTTACTCTTTTAAGTGAATAGAGCTATAAGATAGAAAATATCACTTGTTATCTTCAAGATATTTGAAAACTGAATCGTTTATAGCAAAATTTAAAACAATGGCTAACCAATCAGAAAATTCCATTTCGATTTTCATTCATACCGCTCGACCGGTTTGCCGCAGACTGTTCTAATGTCGACAGAAACCTTCATCGTGCTTTGAACTGTCTGTATGCTAAGTTTCACAGTTTTCTGTCAGATGGTTTAGGAGTCTATAGAGAACAAACAAACATACATTCACTTTTATATATATAGATTAGAGTAGAACCAAGGGTAGTGAAACTCCTGTTTTACCCAATTTGGAGCTAAGTAGCTTCCAAGACTGTTTTTTATGCAGCAGGAATTGAATTGAATGTAGGGTTTAGTGGCACAGAATCTAAAAAAGGACATGTTGCACCAAACAATACCGCAAAACAGTTCAAAAGGCAAAGTGCATACTAAGCTTTACTTGTCCGGAAATTATAACAGATAAAATATTATAAGTAGATTAATAGAATCAGATAAAAGGTGTGAATAAAATCAGATAAAAAGTATAAGTACGTATAAAAAGCTGGAAGTAAAATGGTATGAAGTTGATAAGATGTTTGTATAAAAGTGTAAACATTTATACATAGTTAAAAACACCAACAGTAAGTTAACATGAGAATCAGTAAAGCTATTTTTACCATAAAATATTAAGTGAGAATCATTAATTTACGACCATTGATTCTGAAAATAAAATAAGTTTGTAAATCTAACATGCATTGCAGCTCGGTAAAAATATTAAAAGAATATACTTAACAGAACGAAAACAGATAGAAATTATGCATTATAAAATCATTTAATTAAGTTCACAAATATTTAATAATCAAAATATTATCCTTTCTGCACAACTAAATACATACACACATATTTTAACGGTAAACTTTTGTTTTTATATAATGAATTGTAGCGAAGAAAGCATCGACAAAAGTTCCGCCATCTTTTTCTATAGATTAACAAACAACTGGCAATGTTTAAAAAAGTGCCAATATTGGTGTTTTCGGAAATGAAAATAATTTTCGTGTGGTGTAATAGTGCAGGAGTTTAATGTCAGCTTATTCCATTTAAAGCATTCAGATATAAATGACACCTTTTAAATTGTATATGAATGCTTGATTTGATATTTACCTGAAATAAAATGCTCCTTCACATAATTTGTTTTGGGTTATTAAAGATCATATTCGGAGAGATATTACAACAGTTTTTTTAAAGTGTATCATATTTCCTGCAACATTGTATTAATTTACGAATTTCAAATTAAGAAAAAAAATTCTTTGTTACAGACGGACCTCGCCAATTATTGTTCGTCTACAAGCTGTTACACAGGTAAGTTTCTTTAATACACTGATTGCCCTAATGTGAAGTGGACAAGTGTCATGTGGATAATTGTAATACAATTCATAGCTTTAAGGGCGGTAATAAGAGAGCACCACGGAACTGATTAATCAGTTTACGTGAGAGCATTTTGTAGCATAGCTACTAGTACAATTATTCAATACCAATTCACTAGAATATTATGCGTGCTAACTCTACTCTATCTTGAAATATCTTTTCATAGATGAAGGTGACATTGTCGATATTATTCTCCCCTCATTGGTGACCAGGGCGTGGTTCGAACCTACCTTAAGAGTAAATCCTAATTTAATATCTATACTACTACTTTGATGGACAGTCCAAGATGAATAGTTTACTTGTTATTTGTGACATTTCCCTCTTTGAAATGTTACTACTAATTCTCGATCTTGTCACATTCAGCTACTAGTACAACATCTCTGGAGTGACCACGTGCACAATCGTGAACTTAATATAGCTCTCGCGACGATTATCCAAAATCCGGTTAATTGAATACAGTTCTTCCGGCCTCACGGAGCAATGAATCAAATAGTGGTTCATTGAGATAAAATTCTGGTGGGATAGTATTGTAGCAGTGCAATTCTTTGATTCACTATCATACATGTTAACTCGACTCTAACTTGAAGCATGATGAGCATATAGTCAATAATACACTCCACAGAATAAAAAGAATGGGAATTTTTAGTGGCAAAAACATATTGCACCGTTTCTGTGCTGTTCTAATGACACGACCTTAACTCTTCGATTACCTCTAATTACTTCATCAATAATAACTATAAATTTTTTGGATGGCGTTTGAGTGCTCTGAGACTCAGAAAGTACATAAATGATTTCCTTTGGTACTTTTTACATCGTTTGCTTGCTGTCTTGCCATCAGCAGCAAGGTTTGCTTGCTCTCTTGCCATCAGCAGCAAGGTTTGCTTGCTGTCTTGCCATCAGCAGCAAGCAGGAAAAAGTATTACAAAAAATATATACTCATTTTCAAACACTAAAATTCGTCCATTTTTCATTAAGTATGTATTTGACCCACCTATTATGTGATTTATTATACTTGAACTGAAATGTTTTCTTTAACTGTAATAAGATTTTATTTTACTAGAACATAAACATTTATGAAAGTTCATTTCATCGTATTTTTTTAATTTTAAAATCTATCAAACATATTAGTTAAATGATTCCTACTATAAATTAATTTTAAGTTTCTAACATGTATTTAATAGAAATGAGATTAACAACAACAACAACAACAACAACGCGCATCCCAATGAGGGTTCCACCGATGGCTGTTCGATGCGAATTCCGCACCCGGCTCGCAACGACTTTTGTGCTGGCGTAAAATATGAGTGGTGGAGTGATCAGGGGACTGATGCTTGCCATATGGCTAAGCATTGGAGATTTTTGAGGTTTTCTTCTGCGTATAACTCAGATTTGGGTTAGTTCCACCAAAACATTCTCCTAAAGTCACCTAAGCACAAGTCGTAAAATAATACTTTCTCCATAGTGTATCAATTTAAGTGAACAACATTCTGAAAGATAAAACGCTTCAATGGCTGACGTTAGGGGGTTAATTATTTAAAATAAATTTACCGAAAGTGTATTTCACGCCGTTGTAAATTAATATCTGTTATCCCTAGTGGTAGACGGATCATGGGTTAGAATTTCTTTGGGCTATCAGTGGGAGGTTTTCGTGATTTTCCCCTTCATGCAATGCAAGCGTTCCACTTAGTGATCAAGTATTGGGAGAATCCACGACGGTGAACGTCTCCTAATACTTGATCCAGGAGTTCCCTGGACTTCCGGATTGGGCTCAAAATTGCAAAGCTCAAGAGTTGAAGGTAAAGAGAGACTCAAAATTGGGTCGGCAGTTCAACGACGGTTATGAAATAAAGATACATTCATCTAAAAAATAATGTCCATCACTGAAGGAACTATTTATAAATTAATACGGCTGCAAAAGGTTAAATACAAAAATTTTAAGACTTTCAGGCAGATTAAAAACAAGTTAATTGTTTTTTTAAAACATTTTATGACTTTTACTTTATTAAGTGCATATATTATGATGTCTTACAGAGACCGAGAAGAGCAAATTTGCCACCACTTCGTTTTGAACCGGAATCCTCAAGCCTGGAAAAAATCTGCATAAGGTAACAAAATTCATTACACTCCTAGATTATACTAACTTTATAAAAGTACTTTAATACGTTATAAACGTGTTAACTCAAAATTGAGCATACTTTTTTTCTTTCAGAAGACGAAAAGCGAGTGAAAAGCTTAGAAAATCCAAATATTCGCGATAAACTGTTATAATTTATGTTTAAAGTGAATAATTGATGTTTATAATAATAAGAATTGATGTTTATAATAATAAGAATTGAAATTTGTGACAAATTTTTATATAATGTCACTGCAAAATTTATTTTTTTAAAACTTTTCTTAAGAAATATCATTTTTCAGATATCTAAATTGAAATCAGGCCTGCATTTTTAAATTTAAATTTTGCGTTTTTTAAAAAATGTTTTAAAGCTTTTTTGTTTAAATAAGAATGTTTGGATAATATGCCACATATTAAATAAATAAAATATGATGATAAGTAAATGAAACAGTTTTGTTACTTTTGTATAAGTAAAATTTCTAAAGTATTTAAATATTTTTTTTAAATTAATTTTCATAGCTTCCTTAATTTATATAAAATATTTATCTCAGTTACATGGTGTAAATTTTTTGAATATATTCAATATATATTAAAATTTATTATCAAGCACTTGGTACAGGAAGTTGTTCTACACTTCAAGAAAATGCATAATTTTAAAAATTTATTGCATAAACCCCTCTTAAAATCGTAAATAACGCATAGTACGAAAGTAACGCAAGTGCAAACTGTAAAATCAATCTAAAAGTTTTTGAATTAAAAGAACATTTTCAAACAGTTGCAAATCAACACGCATTTAGATGCAGAAAGTTATTCATTTTAAAATAGTTTTTAATCATATGTTCAAAATTTGTAATAAAACTCTATTTAACATACTTTATAAGTATTTAATACCTTCTTTTACAACCAGCTCCATTTTTATTAAATTCCAAAGCACCATTTTTGTATTAAAAATATTCAACCCAGACAATTACCCTTTTTTTAAAAAATAAGTTTAAAAGATTAAGTTTTAATCATTTTATTTATTTATTGAGGATTCTATACATCCCATTTTTTTTTTTGTGTGTTTTGACAACAACGGGTATTTTACTTTGATTGAATCGACACAGATTATTTTCAATGTTGGGTTATGTTATTTCTCATCTCTGAATTTTATTTAGTATTAAAAATAATTTTTAACATTTCATACTGTGGTAATCCATGTATACATCATTGTTTTACAATTGAAATTAAAAAGCTGTCAAAATGAATTTCTTGGGCAAACTAGAATTAAAAAAATTTTAAACCTCTATTTAAATTTTGCATTAAAACTATTTTGTATCCATTTTTTTCTCTTTGCGCGTTTCTTTACATGCATTTATACATTTTAAAATATATTTTATATAAATATGTATATTTATATTAAAATTCTATTACAATAATTTTGAAGTTTGGTAGCCGCTATCCAATTAAAAAAGATATGAGGCGAATATTAAAATGAATTTATAGTTTAATAGCGCAAGAAGGAGATGGTGTCGGGGTATGAGAGGGAGTGTGCTGTTGGTACAACACAGATCGAGACTTTATTTCTCATCACTTGGAACAGTTTAACCGCTCAAAGCATTGTGCTCTTGGTGTGTCGGCAGGACACTACCAACCAATTATCGAGAAGGAGAAAAAGTAGATATTTTAGGAGTCCGAGTGGGAAACGAATTCTTGTTCGTGAACAGATTCGGGTAGGTGGAGATGGGGAAGGCATTATTTCGATTCTGAAGTAAATAATAATTGGTGTGGTAGCGTAGTTTTCTTTCGGAATTCTTGTGTCAAATGTTCGGTGTGTCGTGAGGAAATATGACATTAGATAATTTCAATATATATATATAAATTATGGGCTTCTCTATGATGGCCCTAAATGAAATGACGTCTCGTTAATATGTGGTGAATATAGCATTTTGCTGGTTGACCGAACTATTCAGGAATTCTATTAACTAATTAGGCCATCCACAGCCAATGGTCGAAATTTATAAAAAAAATATGTAATTTCAACTATGTTGTTATAATACCTAAAACATGAAAGGAAAATTGAGCCTTGAACAACGTGTTTGATCACAACTGTGTATTCTGTATCTATCTATCTATCTATCTATCTATCTATCTATATATATATATATATATATATATATATATATATATATATTTGATTTTAAACTTTTAAAACTTCAGATAATTCAAAAATGTTAATCAGTTTGTTAGCATTATTTGTTTGCTATACTTTTTACATAAAATATAAATATTTTCATTTAAAGGCATTGACCAGTTATTAATTTATTTCGATCAATTGCTTATGCTCATTATAAATGTGCAAAGAATGTCTATATTTTTTTGTAATATTCGTATATATATTCTATATTCTTTATCCTTACCCTATACAAACAAATTCTTAGCTGTAATTATACAATTTTTAGATTGGTAATACTCAATACATTCCCAATTCAAAATTGGTTTTGCAATCACAATCCAAGGAATGATAATGCAATTGTTTTGCCAATTATAATATTTGAGTCAAACATTTTTGAAGAACTCATTTAATATTGTTGGAAACACTCGCGCGCAATTCGTTCGAAAATGAAATGCATATTCGAATCTTAGAACTAATTTCTTTTTTTAAGACAAAATTTTATAAAATCATACTATTATTATCATTCAAAACTGGTCAATTGCCCTACATTTAACTGTTCCATAGTAATAACAGTAATATTGTATCGGAAATATTGATGTGACATTTTAAACCCTGTAGCAGAATTTACAGAGAGAATCTATAACACTAACTTCAAAAATCGGATTTTTCTGTGACCTCAGTGTAGTCAGTCAGAGATTGTCATTACCTTAATACATGTCGCAAAATTTGCAAAGATAAAAACCTTAGAAATTATGTTAAGAAAAAAAATTTACTTTTTTTTTCTTTGCGAAGAAAGTGTTCTCTCTGCTCAAGTTTTTAGTTTTTATCAGGAAAACTTAAAAGATATTTTCTTTAAAAAAAATTATAAAAAAAGGAAACATTCTCAGCAATTATTTTCTATTTTGATTTTTGCTTTTTAAAAATAAAAAAGAAGCTAAGATGAAAAACAGCAGGTGCTGCTGCAATCTAAGTGCTGGAGGATTTCTGCTACCGGGTTGTTAACAAACTGATCTTGTGATTGATGTAATGTGTCATTAATAACTTCTGCGTTTAAAGCATTTTAAAAGAGTTACGTTAGAATGTGTAAATACTGTTGAATTGATAACATATTTATGCCTTGAAATAATCTTGAGCATATTAGTAAATATTGACCAGTTGCAAAATTTCGTTAATTATGCTTAGAAAACAAGAAAAAAGTATTTTTTTTTAAAATTGGAAGAAAAATTAATAATAAATATAATTTTTTTAAAGATATATAAAAATCTTTAAAAAAAAATTAAAAGTCCTAAAACAATATAATGAAAAAGTATAGTCTCTTCGCCACCTGACACACACACACACACACACACATATATATATATATATATATATATATATATATATAATATTTATTTTATTTCATTTATAAATATAATTGTATATAAGCGCAATAAATACAAAAAGAGGATGCTCTTATAAATTTGGAAAAACAAAGCCTTAATTTCTCAGTTAAATATTAAATTAGTTTAGAACATGCAACATTAAAAAAACACTATTCTGCATTTTTTTTCACAGAATAAGCATTGATTTCTTATTTATATACCAAGACATGTGTTAAAAAAGTTTTGAAGAATTTGCATTTAAATAAACAAAACTAAATAGGGAAGGTGGATATAGTAGTGAAAGGTTTATTTACTATCAAATTATTTTGCACGCAGCTTATAGAATGTTTAAAAATCTTATATTACTTTAATCAACATTTTTTTTAAAATTATTTACATTTTCAATATGAAATTTATTTTACATACAATAACTTTATCATTGTTTCTCTTCATCAGATGGTCAATCTAAATAAATTAATAAAACTCTCGATATAAATTATATTATGTCCTGATTATGATTCAGCATTTATCGCACGGCTGCTGTCTTGATAGTAAATATTTTTTAAATAACTATTCTCCTTTGTTTTTTTTCTACTAATATTTTTATAAACAATTATGTCCCTGCCAGTTCGATATCTTTTCACTTTCTTTTGAGCCATTATGCCCCAACCAGTTCGAGTGATGCACTGGTTGATGATGGGGTACGTTTTCCAGGAAGTCCGGAATATGATCGAGTAATTCTGTATCGCTAGCGGTAAACGAATTACTTGATCTATGTGCTTGTATTGCCGGGGCCGTAGTAACGATTTAGAAATTCATCTGCAGAGTGTAGTTGTAATGAATTTCTTAATCTTGGACCTGTCCGCCTTCCGGGCACTGGAAGCTTACTTGCTGTCGAGGTAATAATGCTTAGTTTTTTCTAACATTTTTCTTTGTTTTGTTATTTTTCCTTTCTATAATTTTTTGAGTTATTATGCCCCAACCAGTTCGAGTGATGCACTGGTTGATGATGGGGTACGTCTTCCAGGAAGTCCGGAATATGATTGAGTAATTCTGTATCGCTAGTGGTAAACGAATTACTTGATCTATGTGCTTGTATTGCCGGGGCCGTAGTAACGATTTAGAAATTCATCTGCAGAGTGTAGTTGTAATGAATTTCTTAATCTAGGACCTGTCCGCCTTCCGGGCACTGGAAGCTTACTTGCTGTCGAGGTAATAATGCTTACTTTTTTTTAAAATTTTTTTTACTCTTTTCTATAATTTTTTGAGTTATTATGCCCCAACCAGTTCGAGTGATGCACTGTTTGATGATGGGGTATGTCTTCCAGGAAGTCCGGAATATGATTGA